>CAVNYN010226282.1:0-32249 GCA_963692815.1 Nyctanthes arbor-tristis | reverse complement strand
GGATAGAGGAATACATTTGATAGAAAGCCTGATAATATGGAAATGTGGTGTTGATAAATTTAGGAAATTGGAAGATTATGTAATTTGGGATTTTTTAAACTACTTGACTCATCATAAGAATAAGAATATTAATATGAAGGGTACGATTACTTACAAAATAAAATTGATGAACATGCAACATTGATTTTCAGAATGAGAATATTAATATGAAAGGTATGATTACTTACAAAATAAAATTGATGAATATGTAACATGGATTTTCAGAACGACATTGATGACGTACGTACTACTTTGGGTTAAATATGAATTTTATGGTCATATCAACGATATAAGGAAATATCTAGGTAAATATGGCAATTTGAGGATTTCTTAGTGGATATCTTTTATTACATAAGGAATGATGGAAATTTTTCAAAAACCCCCCATAGGTTTTGTAACAAAAAAGAAAAAAAAACATTTTGAAAATTTTGGAAAGGGACTTAACGGATGATATCATAAGAAATTAATAAGCTATATTTGTAATTAGTTTGGATTGTAATTGTTGGAAAAACTTATGGCATAACAATATTAATAAGTTTAGCATTTCATTAGGTGTTCTATGTGTACAAGTCAAGATCGTGATCAAAATAAATAAATAATAATTTGGTGTATACATAACTTGGAACGATTTGAATAGAGTCATAACTAAAGAAGTTAAGAGTGATGATTGTTAAAGCTAAGGATGAAACGATTGTGAATTTATGTGTAGTATAAATATAAGCAATATGTTAAAAACACATGTTTGTAAATAGTAATATTTTAATGCTTAGCTTTCAAGTTATTAGATATAAAATTCTTAGTACAAGGTATCATAAACATAAGAACATATTGCAATAAAACTCTTGGTTCATAGCATATGTTCTTTAAGGGGAAGAGAATTTCATTACAATACATGTCATAATAACCATAACAGTATATGAGAACAAGAATATTCTTAAGATAAAATTAAAAGCATAGCATCGATTCTTTTAAGGGGAGGAGAATTATTCAAATATTTATTATATTAACCATAACAATATAGATAAAAGAAGTTTGAAATGGTACGGGAATTTCGACGACGAAATTTCTTTTAGAAAGGGAGAATCTATAATGCCCCAAAATTCTATTTATGTTTCTTGAAATTTTTCTGGAATCTATATATATAATAAGGGAAGGGTGGCTTTTCCCACTCATTTTCTGACTCTGTAAGATTTTTGGTGATATCATTTAATTCTTTTTTTATATTTTTTTATCTTATCTTTTGGAAATTATTACACTAATTTATTAAATGATATTCACTTTTCAACTTTATTAACTCATAACCAATCATCAGTTCATGGTAGTTTATTTAGCCAACTATTTTGAATTAGGGATCTGGAGAAGGGCAGCTTTTCCCATGCATTTTCTGGCTTTGTAAAATTTCTAGCTCTACAAGATTTCTGGTGATATCATTTATTCTTTTTTTTGTATTTTTATTTTTATTTTTGAAAATTGTTACGCTAATTTATTAAATGATATTCATTTTTCCTTTATCAACCCATATCCAATCATCAATTCATTGTAGTTTCTTTAGCCAACTATTTTGAATTAGGGATCTGTTACTTATCAAATCGAATACAAAATTAATTAGGAGTTCTATTTAAAAAAAACAAATAGTAATCTTTATAATTTGAAAACACTTGCATCTATATATGTATATAATAAGAGAATGATAGCTTTTCTCACTCATTTTCTGGCTCTGTAAGATTTCTGGCTCTATAAGATTTCTGGTGTTATCATCTATTTCTTTTTTTTTGTATTTTCTATCTTTTTTTTTTTTGGAAATTGTTACACTACTTTATTAAATGATATGAACTTGTCCCTTTATTAACCTATATCCAATCATCAATTCACTGTAGCCTCTTTAGCCAACTATTTTGAATTACGGATCTAGAGAAGTGTGGCTTTTCCCGCTCATTTTCTGGCTCTGTAAAATTTCTAGCTTTATAAGATTTCTGGTGATATCATTTATTTCTTTTTTTTTTGTATTTTTTTATCTTTTTTTGGGAAATTGTTACGCTAATTTATTAAATGATATTCATTTTTCCCTTTATGAACCCGTATCTAATTATCAATTCACAGTAGTTTCTTTAGCCAACTATTTTGAATTAGGGATTTGTTACTTATCAAATCGAACACGAAATTAATTGGGAGTTCTATTTCAAAAAAAGCAAATAGTAATCTTTATAATTCAAAAACACATGCATAGTACGTATCTAAACGAATAAATTTCTAAAAATATGTAACCTTATTATAAATAAATAAATATATATATATATAATAAGAGAAGGGTGGCTTTTCCCGCTCATTTTCTAGCTCTGTAAAATTTCTGGCTTTGTAAGATTTCTAGCTCTATAAGATTTCCGGTTATATCAGTTAATTCTTTTTTTTTGTATTTTTTATCTTATCTTTTGGAAATTGTTACACTAATTTATTAAATGATATTCACTTTTTCCCTTCATTAACCCATATCCAATCATCAATTAATGGTAGTTTCTTTAGCCAAATATTTTGAATTAGGGATTTGGAGAAGGACGGCTTTTCTCGCTCATTTTCTGGCTCTATAAAATTTCTAGCTCTGCAAGATTTCTGGTGATATCATTTAATTCTTTTTTTATTTTTATTTTTAGAAATTGTTACGCTAATTTATTAAATAATATTCATTTTTCCCTTTATTAACCCATATCCAATCATCAATTTACAATAGTTACTTTAGCCAACTTTTTTGAATTAGAGATCTGTTACTTATCAAATCGAACATGAAATTAATTAGGAATTCTATTTCAAAAAAACAAATAGTAATCTTTATAATTCAAAAACATGTGCATCTATATATGTATATAATAAGAGAATTGTGGCTTTTCCCACTCATTTTCTGGCCTTGTAAGATTTCTGGTTATATCATTTAATTCTTTTTTTTGTATTTTTTATCTTTTTTTGGAAATTGTTACGCTAATTTATTAAATGATATTAACTTGTCTCTTTATTAACCCATATCCAATCATCAATTCACGGTAGCTTCTTTAGCCAACTATTTTGAATTAGGGATCTGGAGAAGAGTGGCTTTTTCTACTCATTTTCTGGCTCTGTAAAATTTCTAACTCTGTAAGATTTCTGATGATATCATTTATTTCTTTTATTTTTTTTGTATTTTTTATCTTTTTATTTTTGGAAATTGTTACGCTAATTTATTAAATGATATTCATTTTTCCCTTTATTAACACATATACAATCATCAATTCACAGTAGTTTCTTTAGCCAGCTATTTTGAATTAGGAATCTGTTACTTATCAAATCGAACACGAAGTTAATTGGGAGTTCTATTTCAAAAAAAGTAAATAGTAATCTTTATAATTCAAAAACACAGGCATAGTACGTATCTCAACGAATAAATTTCTAAAAATATGTAACCTTATTGTAAATTTCAATTTTTAATTATTTTTGAAGAAAGTTTTATAAAGTATTGTAGTGCAATAATCAAATTTTATTTTTTTTTTAAAATCATAGCACTGTAATTTGCCGATTCTATAATTCATATAAATAGGAACTTTTTTGATAATTTTCTATGAAACCAAAATTTCAGTTTTTCGTTTTAAATATGGTTTCATTATATTTGGAGTTGGATTATTTATTTGAGAGATGAATCGAGTGTTGATACAGTTACACTGTTGTTCAACAATTTTTAAATATTTTATTTTTATTGAATCATCTCAATTAATTTTTATTTATATATACATAATTAACTGGTGTTGTAATTCAAATAAATGCTACATTAGTTAGGTTTCTCACATTCTAGACAGAAAATCCAGAGTTGGAACACACTTGCCCGTCCCCTCCTCTATACCTACTGCATCGAAAAAAGAATTAACTGGTGTAAAAAATGTTACCAACAAATAAATTCAAATATAATAGAATAGTTATAAAAACTTATGTCTCATAATGTTAATATGACTCAACAAGATTTATTAATAATTTATATGAAATTTGTGTATAAAAATTTATTGACATTTGTTATTAGAGTAATTATATGAAGACGTGTTTATCTAACATGAATAATTGATATTGGTTCCCCTCCCTTTCTCTATATCCAATGTATAAAAAAACGAAAAGAAAAAAAGAAATGAATTAACTGGTGCAAAAAGTATTACCGAAAAATAAATCAAAATATGATAGAATATTTATAAAAATTTATGTCTCATAATGCTAATATATGACTCAACTGTCAGTATTAATAATTTATTAAAATTTCGTATAAAAAATTATTGACATTTGTTATTACAGTAATTCTAGGTAGGCATGTTTGTATGATATGAATAACTGATATTTGTCAGTTTGCAAACATGAATTGGTTGTTTATATGCAAGTGGTGAATTTGAAGGCCACAATTACCTAATATATGGCTGATAACAAAACATGTCACTTTGTCATATAAGATAAATATTTCTCTCCAGAATTACTACGGTTATTATTATTTTTAAATCTCGTGCAATGTACGGGTGAGAATTCTAGTTTTTAGGAATAAAATAAAGTGATATACTGGATAAAATTAAGGATAAATGGATAACAATTATCTATTAAGGATAATTGTAAAATTTACCCTTGGGTAAAGGCGCAATTAAATAAAAATTTAATTGCAGGTTAGCCCATAAAAAATTATAAATAGTTACAAAATTTAAACAAAAAAAAAAGAGGTTTCCAAAGCCAGGTTAGAGTCTTTTCTCTGAAAGTGGTTGGCCAAGTAAATACCTGGCCAGCCACCCTTTTAATACCTGGCCAGCCAGGTATTATTGTCTGACCAGTCAAGTAACCTACTCGGCTGGCCAAGTGCTTCCGACATCCTATAATATATATACTTTATAGCATTATTTAGTACTGTGATTATACATGCGATGTAGGGATAAAGTGTTCGAGTAGCGTTAGAGATAAGTAACGGTTCAACAATAATGCAAAACTATAGTGTTATGTGTTCCTATGTGACAATGTGAGATATGAATATTTGCCATGTCCTATGATTGGAATGATTGATATATGTGAATACGTGGTTCTCTAGACTTTAATCAAGATATATCCTATCTAGCTACTTAAATAGTTAATCTTGTGTAAAGTGTTACGCGAGCTAGATATGTCTAGCTCGGGTATGTATACGGAATATAAATAACACCAGAATTGTTGACGGAGAAACACAACTGGGAAAACTATAGGCACATTGCCACAGGACAAACATATTCACTAACACAAATAAGAGTCTAGTGCAGCTCGAGATAATTAGTGATATCGCAATATACACTAAACATTCGAAAGGAAAACTTATAAAAGAAACTCTCTCTTTACGCCTTTTGACATGTGACAACGTGTGTTGCACATATCTCTCACTCTTGCACTCACATGGGAACGTACATCAAGCTTCCTAGAGATCACTTGAACTCAATGTGGGAAACAAGACCTCCTAAACCTCTTCAATCTTTTGTGGATCGTCCCTCACACATATTGATCTTCTATCAATGCACTATGAAGGGTTTGTCAAAAAACACGACTTGAAACCTGAAGAATAGTTGCAAGATCAAGTCTCGCAGATAATGGCAGTGTGTTTGTATTTCTTCTTTGGTCGAGCTTCAAAGAATAATGCAAGAATGCTTGGCTCGTCCTTCTTCCATCTCGACCTATAAGAAATATATATAGGATAAAACTTTGAATTCTTGTGTAAGACAATAATTAAAGTTACCAAATCCAAATAGAATAAGAATAAAGCAAGTTAGAATTCTATTATACCATAAATACAAAACTTTCCTAACTCTGCTAGAACTTGTTATGCAAGAAGTTAAACCTAATTAAATAAGGTAACTAGGTAACTTTAGAACTTGCATGAAACTAAACTTCTTGTACCTCAAGAAAGGTACGCACGCTCCAACCTTCCTTTTCGGCTAAGACTAGAATTAAATTTGCATGTTAAAATAAATATGATACGTAAGTATAAGTCATGCAACAATTGTAACACAATTCAACACATTTTGACACTTAAGTAAAATTAGAAAAATTAGTAATGTCAACACATTTCGTACTAACAATATACATAATAACTATATGATACCGTCTGACTATGCATTGACAATCTTGGATGTGGTATATGTGAAATTGTTTGAGCATGATATAGTTGGTACTATTGAGAAATGTTAATGAGCATATTACGATGCATGCTATATGCTATCTTTGAGAATGAGGATAGAGAAGAAAATAGGCATGTGGCATGAAGATGATCGGCATGAGTCGTTATTTATGATGGTGTGATCCCTATATAGTTATACTGCATTTTGATTGGTCGTCTGGTTATATACATTTCATTTAGGGCAGCGTATCCCTGTGGACGTTGAGAGCTCAGCGACCGGTTGACCGGGTATATATACTGGACGCAATGTTGGAGGCTCGGCAGTCCACTTTTTGGGTATATATACTGGATGAAGTATTGGAGGCCCGACAGTTGAAATGATATGGCCAAGCCATTCTTATAGATTTTGGTAAGTCCTTGGCAACAGTCAATGCATGGTAAGCCCTTAGAAACAAGGTATGTGTGCTCAGATGATTGGCATTATTGATAATGAGCTTAGGCGGTATACTATATAAAGAGATATGGGCCCCGTTTGTTTAATGGTGTGCATAACTATCATTACATTTAAGCATCATGTACATGTATAGATATGCCGTTACTTGCTGAGCATTAGCTCATATATGGCTTTACATTGTAGGTGTGAAAATATAAGTACTGTGGGTTGGTGGCAACTCCAAATGACCAGAGAACTGCGTACCAGAAACCTGACTGTGGTAATATGGATCTACCACTAGGGACATCATAATAAAGGCTATAAACCTATTTAAGTGAAAGATTTACTATTTCGTGAAGATAGAATAACTTATTTATAAAATCAATCCACAATCTTCCCTTTCAAGTAAAATATATTTTTCGTCTAATAAATATAATAATTTTATTAAATCTCACTCTTTTAATATAATTTAGAATATTTTAGAGAGAAACTTTATTTAACTTTTCAACTATTAAATTATTATAACATACTAGTTGTATGTCCGTGCGTTGCACAGAATAGAATAATTAACACAGAAATTGTGTGGTAATTTGAAAAATTAAATAACCATAATTTTATTGTGTACTACTCATTCATCTACATATGTTATTAATATACATAAACAGAATCAAATTAAAATGTGTAATATTTTCACTTAGCACGAAGCTAACCAAATTGTCATTCGTAGAACAATACTATTAAGTAATTAAAATGAAAATTAATTTCATGTTGAGTATAGAAACAAAAAAAAATGGAAAAGAAGGCGTACAAAATTTATATAACTTCAGAATTGCCCTACACCCACATCCTTATTTAATAAGTATCAGTATAAGAAATCCAAAAACATATTTAGGGTATGAATGATATTCACTTGTCACAATGAATTCTTTTCCACAATATACGTCTGAAAAAATTATTTTTTGCATTTCCTGATGTAGTACCATAAATTCTCAACAAAAAAAAAATCACTGTTAATTAAATCTATTACAAAAGACTCAAGGGATATAAAATAAAAATATGTCTCAATTTTTATATATTATTATAAAATAAAATAATAGCAAAATGTAACTAATGGATTATTATTTTAAAATAAAATAATAATTATTTTGACGTAAATAATTTGTCTTTTATCAAGAATGAGAAATACTAAAATATTCGAGGGTGTTACATATTACTTCCCCATTCCTTATCGGTATTCCCAACAGTCCCGCATAGATGGCTCCCTACTCATTTTACATTTGTCTCAAATGATTGTTAACTTTCTTTATTTAATTTAAATTTAATTTCTTAATGTTCTAATATACTCTATTTGTAGTACATTGTAATCAATAAGAAGGACAATTAAAGTGAAATATTAAGTAAATGAAATGACATATTTGAAAATATATTGTTAAAGAGTAATTTTCACTGTTCATCACCAAACTCTCAACGTTGACACAAATTCACGTGTTTTGTCCATTCTCTAAAATCTCTCTCTCTCTCTCTCTCTCTCTCTCTCTATATATATATATTAAATTATAGTTTGTTTGACACAATTGCAATTTTATCTGGCAGATGTCACTTTTAATAAAATAGTTGTTACAAATGAAGTAGTGAATGATTGAACTAGCGACTTACATCTTAATAGTAACATGTTTTTATACCATTATGTCATCTCTTTTATTTGTTAATAATTTTCATTTATATATTAATATTCTTTCTTGTTTCACTTAAATGAAATATTATTATTAACCACATATATACTTGAAGGCTAATTATATTGACATTACTTTTTTTATTAATCTCATCAATTTTTCAAATATATATATATATTCCTAATTTATGTTCCGAATTTAGATATCCTTGTATGTACAATGCAATTTTTTATATGAATGGATATCGAGTGGATACATGTATCATGGTAAAATAATTATTTTGAAATTGTGCAACATTTTTAAAGGATTTTATTGTTTATTTGTTAGATAAAACATAATAAAATGAGGTATTATATAGTTAAAAGAGTATGTCGAGTGGACATAATCTCATGCGTATGAAATTTTTATCTAAATTGATATCAAACGGGTACAAATCCTACGGTACACATTTGATATGCAATAAATTCATAACTAATAAAATTGAATAAGTTAGATAATTTAAAAAGTAAGTTAAAATAAACAATAAATATGTATTTAAGCAGTATGTTTAGAAATATTCCTCAAATATTTCGTTGATTTTCATAAATAAAATTATACAAATCTAAAACAAAAATTCAAACTAATAAAAAAAATCTAAAACTGAATTAAACTCATTATATTATCTTACAAACTTTCCTAATTATTAATTGTACAAATTTAATTATTTTCATACCACTTCTGTCCCATAAAATTGGTCTACTTTTCCTTTTTCAGTTGTCTTAAAATATAGTCCGCTCTCCTATTTAAAAAGCAGTTGAAATATTAATTTTTTTATAATCCTATTTTAATGTGCATTTTATTCGATAAAATAGTATTATTTAAAATGGAATATTTAATGAATGAAGTGGTATATCAGGGACAAATGATATTAAATTTTACATTTTCAATATTATAAATTGTATTTTTTTAATATTTATGAAAATTGAAATTTTGCTATATTATATTCCTATTTTGCAGATAGTCCTAAAATACTAGAGATTTGTTCAAATATATATAACATAAAAGGCAATAATTAATCGCAGACATGACTATTAACATCTCAATTTTGGATGAAAATTTTTGTCATATTAATATTTTATTTATCAATATAATTATTACGTTTCTAACGATTGTTATTATAAAAGCATGTTATTTTTTTAAGAATTATATTTGTTATTTGTTAGATTAAAATAACAACGTGATATTATAGCTACTTGCACAAAATAAAACAAGGTATCTGTAACATCCTGTAAAATTTTACAAATTAAAGTAAGCAATATAATTACTATTTTGGAAAAATTACTTGAATAGCATTGTAAGATTTCTTGAATTGCATTAGAAGATTAAAAGATTGTTACTCAATTGACACTAAAGAAAGAATTTAGTTCCTAATTGACATAAACCAAAGTATAGTGACTAAATTACAAAATGACACAAAGCATAAAGACTTCTCGAGCAATTTGTCGCCAAATGTACAGCGCCGCATTGCGCCACTTGTCACAACATGATTGGCGAAACTCAAAATTTATTAAAAACAACGAAATTTCAACTATCATAAAAAGGGCTAAGGGGTCCTTAAGGTTTCCAAACCGTCCAAGTCATCTACTTTCTCTCCCAAAACCCCAAAATTCGTCTATGCCTATGCTAGGGTGGAGAACAACCCTTAAAACCCACCAAAACAACCATTTGTCATTTGGAAAAGGCTCCTAACCTTATATAGATAGATCCTAACTCGAAAATTTAGCTTTAATTGAGGTATATCAATGTGTTAACGACATTTTTCCACTTCGGATTATTCGAGGGATCTTCAAGGTGAATAACGCATGTCTTTGGCTCTTTCTATCTCTTGGCTCTCAATGTGTATTAGTTCTATCTCTTGACTCTCTCTTTTGGTTCTCCCTCTCTCTTTTAGAACTCTTGCTCTCTTTTAATTGTATTTAGCCTTTGATGATTGAAGGTACACTATTGCTTTGGATAAACCATTGTTCCTTGCTCTTGGGCCTTGATAGCGGAGCTGTCTATCTGTTTTGCATTGTATTTGTATTACTTTGTGACATTATAGCCGTGCTGTGTGGTTCTGACCTTTTGAATTATTATTGAATCGTATGACTTATGGGTAAAGGCTAAATTAGTGATGTGTCCGAGCTTTATATCTTTGTCAATGTATGACCCTTCTTGCATTGTTTTGCGTGGACCAATATATGTTGTTATTCACTGAGTACTTTGTACTCACTTCCCTCTTTTACAATCATGTAAGTATTGAATTTAGAGCTTTATGGCTAAATTGTTTAAAGATAGAGAAGATACATGTATGTGATCCAGATATTAGTGTGTGACTGAGGTTTCGTTGTAGGTAGCTTACAATACACTTAATTATCAAAGTGTGCAATGAAAGCGTCTCAATACTTTAATTGTAATTGTAAAGTCCCACTCTCAATTTTGAATCGAGATTTATTTCTCAAAATACTTCTGCTACTGATATTTCTAAATAATATGGTAATAAAACTGGGGGCGTGACAGTATCACCCAATTAAAATGGTACGTGAGGAAACAAGGTATTATCCGGTTAAAAGGATACTGTTTAGGGTATTTTCTTATGGGTATGAAAATTTTTATCTGAACGGGTATCGAGCGAATACGAATATGGACATGCCTGATACATAATACTAGACTGTTAACTAATAATATTAAATAAGTTAGATGATTTAAAAGTAAAATATAGTAAAGTATTAATCGAGTACCTAATAGGGTAACTATTAATAAAACATTAATTTAATGCATCAAATACTAAATCAAAATTGTATATTTACCGATTTTGTTATACAAATCCCATGGCATGTATATGTTCAATATTTTATTGTTCATTATTATTGATTTTTTTAATTAGTCTCGTGTGTAACGCACGGGTGAGATGTTAGATTCATGATTGTAATATTGGATTATAATGCAATCATTTGACTATTAATTATTACAACTTTAAATAGGTTAAACGTGTGAACTTATACGACGTATCTGCATAAGCCTAAAATTATAGATTCAATTACGCAACCAAATTTATACTGAATACTCAAATATATTACTATAGATAAATATCTAGTGGTGATTTGTAATTTCGCATATTGATTAATTCATAATTTTATACAATGCAACTGGTATATTGTATTTTATTTATGACATAATGTCTAAAAAACACATTTACCTCTATTTTAATATGAATGTACACTACAACTCAACTCTTAACGGTTTAAAAGTAACTTTTAAACCATTATACCAACTCCTTTATTTATTAATAATTTTCATTTATATATTACTATTATCGCGTGTTTTCACTCAAAGAAAATATTATTATTGACCACATATATAATGAAGGCTAATTATATTGACACTATATTGTTTATTAATCTCACCAATTTTTCAAATATATTAAAATGATCGAAATTAAAATAACACAAATAACCATCTCATTCTTAACAATTATAAATGTTTCCCCCTCCTATCTTCTTCCCCTTATGTGAACCACAAAAACCTTAGTCAATCTATTTTAATTTTTATAATAAAAAGATAAAAATCGAAAATAAAAATTTCCTTTACTTTGTACAAATTTCCTTTGCCTTGAATGCCTATCCCGGCTCCAGCGACGACGCTTTGAATAACTATCAGGGCTACAGCTTGTGCTGCTGCTCTGGATCATTGACTTTCATAAACTAAAGAGGATCAAATACCTGCCGCAAGACCCAAAAGAAGCCATAGCATTAGCTGTTGAAGATGCATTAAGACCACCAGAAACCATCCTTATCTGCTGATAATTCAGCCCATGAATTGAAAGACACAGCATTTTCTTGAATTTCTTTGAACGAGAAAGAAAAGAAATCTTCCAAGGTTTTAAGAACAGAAATAAAGGGGTGGCATAATAAGCGTGAGTGTTCTTGAAAATTGAGCATAAAAAGACAAACTTTTCAAGAAAGAACAAAACGCTAGATGAAATTAGGCTCGGGGCAACAAGTGACGTTACTCTACCCAAGATAGATCTACCAGGAATCAAATTGTATTAGAACAATACTAAACATTTTTTTTTTTTTTTTTGAAAGCCAGAACAATACTAAACATTTAACATCGCTAAAAAATGTAATTGCACAGATCTGTTTTCGATGAAATACTTTAAGGGGAAAAACAAAAATCAAACCTGAAACAGAAACATTAGCCACTGCATTACAAAAATTACAATCAATGTGTAGAATAATAAAATTTATCTGCAAAAAAAATTCCTAACATGGTGCAATAGAAGAAGTCAAAACATAAAAAGCATAACCCCAACTAAACTACCAACCGAACTACAATTACATATGAGACTTAGAGGAATCTTCAATGAGCTTTTAAAATACAGTAGCTCAGAATTATTATTAAAATTAACACACTAACAAAGTGGGCCAATTCTTGGCTCCTCGTGAACCCTGTCCTAGCCAGTGTTCTAAAAAGAGCGTTTTTCGCGCCCCTTCCACGTCTCGCTTATGGGCTAAGCGCTCAATGGTTTTCGTTGAATGCGCCTTCCTTTTTTTTTTTTTTTGCCTTTTTTCTCTTTTCAATGTTGAACATTTGGGCCATTTATTAGCTAATAATCTAAGACTCTAAGTAATAACATCGAGGCATTTTTTGTTTTGGGCCACTGGGGCATTTTTTTATGTTGGGCCATTTGTCGGGGTGTATAATACTTAATCCCTATCTATAAAGTAGGATTCATCTACATTTTACCTTTTGAAAATATTAAATTGTATAACATCTCTTAATTATAATGTAGATATAATATTTATGTTTTTATATGTGTTTTTCAATTTATTATACATTAATTTGAATATTTAACAGCTTTAGATTGATTAAAATTAAAAAAATAAAAAAAATTGAAAAACGCTTTTTAACGCTTAAGCGCCGCCTAGGCACGCTTAAGCTTGAAAAGCTTGAAGCTTCGGGTCGCCGCTTTTTTACGTTTCATGCTTTTTAAAATACTGGTCCTGACATATAAAAATAGTAGGAAATTATTTGTATATTGATAAAGTGGACGTGAATGATGGAGCTTTTTGTGGTCAAATAATTGAGTTAAATAAGTTAAATCATAACAAACATACATTAAAATAGAAACTTTTTGGTTCATTTGATTTTGGAAAACGAAAAGAGATAGAGGAGACGAAGAAGATAGGCAAAATTTTGAGACCCTTGAAATTTTCATAAGGTTTCCACTGACCATTAATAAAAAAAAAAATTGAAATTCAGTGACCAAATAATAACAAAAGGAAGTATCAACCAGATAACCAAAGAAGCTAATAAAAAAATAAAAATAAAAAGTTGGGGATCTTTGGATGAATTTACTATCACCATTTCTTTTAAAATAAGTTTAATTAAGCTTGGTCAAACGTGGGTTAAGGGATAGTGGGGTTTGGACGTCAGCTTCTCTGTCATATAATTTAAGATGCTGCACAGGTAACATTATTTACAATATTGTTAGTACTATATTCAAATTAGTACAAACACTAATGTTAGAGTTCTAATTTAACAATATCTATTTTACCACTATCTTAGTAATTTCACCCCCATTAAAGTAATATCTTAATAGATAGTACTTAAATTGTTAGAGGACTAATTTAAGTTTACTAAATGTATTTTATTCTCACCACTTATTTTTTGGGACAGATATTTTTAATTACTCTAACCATTAATATAGGCACCGATAAAAGTTTACTCTAACATTACTCTTTCATTTTTTTTTAAATAAATAAATTATTAATTAAACTTAAGCACAAATCATCAATATTTGGCACAGATCGGCAAATGCATAGGTTTGGGACGAGTTTGTCACGAAATGAAGATTATGAGCAGAAACACACGTGCATACAATTTGCTCTTGGAATAAAATTCGGGTTTCACGCCGAAAAATGCTGAAAAAAACAGATAACCGAGATAGGAGGGAAATACTTATTTATTTTCCAATTTTCTTTTCTTTTTTTTCTTTTTTTTTTTTTTTGGGTGCTTGGCGCTTTACTGCATTAACCATGAGTTTCCAACCCAGATTTGCAAAATTAAAAAAAAAAAGAAAAAAATTAAATGCATATTAAAGAGAGATCAAGGTTGCGGAACAGTTAAATATTTACATGAAAATAAGTTTAAAAATTCAAGAAAATATGCACCCATAGTTCTATTCTGCACATATTTCACACCCGATTCGAAGATGAAGATGGATGCCAGTCTCCGAAACCATTTCCCTTTATTTTTGGCCCGATCTGAACAGTTTTCATCTTATAAGAGACAGATCTGAAGTTTTTTGCACACGTTAGACGCATGAAAGCTATTTTAAACGAATCTAAAACTGCATTTGAAGTTGGAACTCAGCCAAAAATATGAGAGAGAGCTGGAACTCAGCTTAGAGAGAGAGAGAGAGAGAGAGACTGACGGACTGAATAAAGTGTGAGGGAGTATTTGGAGGCTGTTGTTTTCAGCTAAGTTTAGCCCATTTATATGGCCCTCTAGAAGTCCCACTAATGTTTTTTCCTTGATGCACCAGAGTGTTTTTTTCTTCCTTTGCTTTTGCACCAGGTGTAAGTGTGTACGCCAGTGCCTATTAAGAATCTGTTCCAAGAAGCCCTTGCTGATCTCCAATGGAATCTTGTGCGCCGGACCTCACCACTCAAGAAGAATTGTGATCCAGATTGTCTTCAACTTGATGTTTCCTCTAAATAATGTGGCAAATGCTTTTTATTTGTTGAGAGATTGACTTGGATTAATGAATGGAACCATCTTTGGGAAGCTTCTCCAATAAATGCTCCCAAAGAAGAAATCCTTGCAAGTCTTTTTGGCAAAACTACCTCCCATGAAAAAAGAAAGGAAAAAGAAAACAAAAGAGTGAAGGAAAAAAGAGGAAAAAATTTAATTTATTATGTCCAGTTCTTGGCTTTAATTGATTGCATCTTGAGGAATGTTTTCCTGATTTTTTTTTTTTTTTTTTTGGTACTGGAAGACTGCTTTGAATTGTGCTTTGGGCATGTGATTTGGATGCAGTGCTGTGGGTTTGTTGGCATGGTTTCTTATGATGGCATTGGTGTGCATATCTTCTCTTGGTTGCTGCTGTGTTCTGCTGATTCTGCTGATGCTCCTGATATGGGATGCTGATGCTGCCTTTTTATTTTGGGAAATGTTTGCTACTGGTGCTCTAGTGATGCTGCTGATTTTCCTTGAAATGGGCTGTTGAATTGGGCTGCTGATGTATTTGCTACAGGTGCTCTATTGATGCTGCTGATTTTCATTGAAATGAGCTGCTGAATTGGGCTGCTAATGTAGTCTTTCCTTTGCATGGCTGGTATTGTTTTTGTAAATTTTAGATTAGGCCTTTTTCCCCCTCTTTTTTCTGTTGTTGAAACTGGAAAAGGGTTGATAAAATTTCTCCTTTTCTCAGCTGTATTGTTTTGCCTATGAAATTAAAGTTTTCTCTTTAAAAAAAAAAAAAAATCTAGTGGATTGGATTTTTTTTTCAATCAAAAAATATAGATATATATATATATATGGCCCTCTACAATATTCCATTAGGGTTTTGCTGTTAACTTTTATTTTTATTTTTTTTATTTTTTAAGCTGCTGCGTTTTTAATGTTCAGACTGTGCACCTGGGCTGTGGTATTGGGCAAGCAAGACAATTATCAAAGCGGCAAAGTGTACCCTGAGTCCTACACTAACTTAGCAAGACCAATTACCAATTAGGTAAATTTCACGTATGGTTCCCAATCTTTGCACTTAGAGTCGCCTGGGTCTCTAACTTTTTCTCTTAGCGTGCTGTGTCCTTAACGTTTTATAAATACACACAAAAAGTTCCTCTTAACAGAATCCATCTAAATTTCCATTAAGTGGTAGGTGAAATTACATTTATATTCTTACTTTTTAAATTTAAAAAAAAAAAGAATCTAAAAATTAAAAAATAAAAAAAGGGGAAAAAAACCCCATCCCACCCCTCTTAGGATGCTGGAAATTGCAGCATTCCCGTGGCCACTTGCTGTCATTTCCAGCAGCCTAAGAGGAATGGGGTGGGGGGTTTTTTTCCTCTCTTTTTTAATTTTTAAATTATTTTTTTTAAATTTAAAAGGTAAGGGTATAAAGGTAATTTCACCTACAACTTAACGGAAATTTGGACGAATTTTGTTATGAGGGAACTTTTGTGCGCATTTATAAAAAGTTGAAGACTCAGCGTGCCAAAAAAGAGGTTAGGGACCTAAGCGATTCTAATTGCAAAGGTTGAAGACAAGATTTGAAATTTACCCTTACCAATTTACATGGATAGAAGGAAGGCTTATGTGGCGGCCAGGTGAATAGAAGAACCCGCGCCAGCTAATATCCCCAAATTTATATGGGCCACACCCAAAATTGGTGAAATCTGTAAAGACTAAAGAGATTTTCTGAAATTTGTAAATAGAATGTATAGAAAAATACTTTATAATATATATTGCTACTACATTAATAGTTATTTATTTAATGTTTAATACACATTTCACTATCTATTTTTTTAACAAAATTTGGCTGTACAATGCCGGGTGCAAAAATTGATTGAGAAGAAGAATATAATTTTGTATTGCTATCTTCAAGTTTGTATTCTCGAGACTCGATAATTCTTACAAAAATCACGTTTTGTTTTTGGTCCATAGTTACAAAATGAATAAATCTTAGTATTTTGCAGGTATTCCTAAAATACTAAAAATTTGTTCAAATATATATAAAATAAAAGTTAATTAATTTCATACATAACTATTGACAGATCAATTTTGGATGAAAAATTTATCATATTAATATTTTATTTATCAATATAATTATTATGCCTATGACAATTGTCATTATTCAGATATGCTACTTTTTTAATGGTTATATTTATTATTTGCTAGACGAAAATAGCAACGTAGTATTATGGGTATTTGTACAAAATAAAAAGAAGTATCACCTAATTATGTGAGAAAAAGAGGTATTATCAGGTTAAAATAGTATGTCGAGATGACACATTTTTATGAGTATGAAAATTTTTATATAAACATGTATTGAGTAATACGAGTATGTACATACCCGATACGTCTTATTAGACAGTTAACTAATATTATCAAATGAGTTAGATGATATAAACATAAAATATAGTAAAACATTAATCGAGTACATAAACGAGTAACTATTAATATATTATTAATAAAATATTAATTTAATGTGTCAAATATTAAATGAAAATTATATATTTACTTATTTTGTTATGCAAATTCGAGGGCACGTACTTGTTCAATATTTTATTGTTCATTATTATTATTATTATTATTTTGGGGAATTAGTTTTCCTATGCAATATACGGGTGATATGCTAAACTCATAGTTACTGTAGTTAATTGTGATTCGATCATTTGGTTGCTAATTATTACAACTCTATATAGGTCAGTGATTTGTAATTCAAATATCAATTCGTAATTTTAGACAATACAACTAGTATATTTTATTTTATTTATAACATGATGTTCATATTCACATGTCAATTTTATATGAATATATACTATAATTCTACTCCTGTAACGTACAGGTGAAAAAAATCTAGTTGTTCATTAAAACGACATGTTAGGCAAGTGGCAAAATAGGAATAAACCTCAGGGTGATTTTACTCTATCTGTGACATTTCAATTTTGACACAGTTTTCTCCACATTTTTTTCCTACTTTTTTTCTCAACTTTCATATATTCACACATTACTTTCTCAATATCAAAGTTTGTCAGCTATGTTTAATTGGTTAGATGCTTCAGTGGTATTATTTTGACTAAATTTCTAATTGTGTTATTAAAAATACGTTGTTTTCATGTATATTTTTAAATTAGATGTATACTTGGTAATTTTTTATTAAATTCTTGATTTGTTTAAGAAGTATATAATATGGTAATTTATAGCTATCGTCCCCCACCTTTCAACTTTAATAGATTATGTTCACAACTTTTAGTTCTACTCCAGGGTCCCCAACCTTTCTTAAAATCCACACCTAGGTCCCCATAGACGGAAACTGTCCAACCTAGACGTTAACCAACACTTTGACCAAGGGTAATTTTAAAAGATATAAAAAATGAATATTTTAGTTAAAAAATAATTTAAAAAAAGAAAAAAGTGGGGTGGGGTCTCCGCCATCCCGCTACCATTTCAGGCAGCCAAAGGGCTATTGGAAATGGCAGCTAGGAGGGGGAAGACTCCCCCTTACTCTGCTACCATTTTCAGTAGCCAAAAGGCTGTCAGAAATGACAGTTAGGGGAAGTTCCGTCCCCCCGGTGCTTGCTGCATTCTCACAGCAAGCACGGGGGAAGACTCCCTCCTCCTCTACTGTCAATTGCCGAAAATGACTCCCCCACCCATCGTACATTTTTTCTTTTTTTTTTTAAATTATATTTATTTTTTAAACTAAAATATTCATTTTTTGTATCTTATCAAAATTACACTTGGTCAAAGTGACTACTAACGTCTACATTAGACGGTTTCCGTCCATAAGGACCTGGCTAGAGATTTAGGGAAAGGTTGGAGGCTCTCAGGAGTAGAATTAAAAGTTGACGACGTACTCTATTAAAAATTAAAAAATTATAGACAGTAACTGTAAATTACCCTATATAATAATACTCATATTAGGGTACTAGAATTTTGAGTAGCCTTTATAGTCAAGGTAAGGCGGTAGAGATTTAGAAACGTAACTAAATATGTAAAGGGTGGCCGTAACTCGTAAAGAAAGGATACCCGTTGACGAAGCAATCATAATTTAATTGAATGTATCTCAACAAGTATCATAAACAAAAATACGTTGTGAAGTAGAAATGAGTATGACACATCTATTCCCGAACCGTCCAATTTCGACGGAAGAAATGATACCCCTTTCCCATCTTATTGACAATAAAATTCAAGTCATCTTTCCAGAAAAATAATGACAGTAGGCGGCGCCTCATTTGAGTAAACACAGGCAAGTTGTTATTTTGCACGTAGCAGTAATAATACATTTTGTAAGAATAATACTATACTATTTATTATTTAGAATAGAGCTTATCTAAAGATATTTGACAATTTTTTATTGAATTATTAAATTAAATAAGTCAATATCTATACATATTTATAATTATCTTCTCATCAGACAATATAAAATTGCCATATAATTATCTACTCATCTCGCAAAATAAAATTGGCAACAATAAAACATGATTCAAAATCATTTTTATTAAAACTCATTTTCAACTATATATTTATCTATTAAAATAATCTCATGCTTAAAATTTATAATTTTTCCTTACTTTTTAACATTCATACTTTTTAAAAAGGGTAAATTTCACAAAAAAATCTTCAATATTTACAAAAAATAACAATTTTATCTATAACTTTTTTTAAGCAAATAGGTCGCTAACCTTTCAAAAATATACACAAAATATCTTTATATACTATTTTTATCAATTTTTATTGTTCACTTTTTCGATAAAGGCAATTTTACCTTTTGTTTAAATTAAAAAAAATAAGAACACATAAATTTTAAAAATTTATTTTCATCTCTATCTCACTTTCTCTGTAACACACTTATACATATTCATCTGTATATTGTTTTCCCGTCTACTCATTTAACACAAGCTATACATACACATTGATCAATGTATTATCGTTTCTCTTATCTTTTTTTTTTTTTTGACTGGAGAGTGATAAGGTATCCACTTAAGTTGCCTTTAATAATAATAAAAATGAAAGTACCATTCATTTTTAGCTATATGTAGACATAAAAATATGGAATGAAAGTAGTTGTAGGGAAAAATATCGTTTTTACTAATAATTCAAACCTTTAGTTTTTTTGCAAGAAAAATTCATATATTTTTAATTGTTTCAATTTTAATGACTTGAATATCAATCATATATCAATTATCATTGTTTATTTAAATTTAAATTTTAGAGATTTTATTGCCTAAAGTGGCTAATGAAATTAGTTGTAGTGGTGGTGGTGTTAGTAAGTAAATGAAAAAGATAATATATTGACCAATGTGTGTGTATAACTTGTGTTAAATGGGTAAACAAAAAACGATATACAGATGTAAAGGTGTGTCAAAAAAAGCAGCAGAGAGATCAAAATAATTTTTTAAAATTCGTTTGTTTTTATTTTTTAATTTAAATAAAGGACAAAATTGTCTGTATAGAAAAATTAAATAATGAAAATTGACAAAAATAGTGTGTAGGCACTTTTTGTACATATTTTTAAAAGGTTTGAACTTATATGCTTTAAAAAACTTAGGAATGAAATTATTATTTTTTGCAAATATTGAGAACTTTTTGTGAAATTTACCTTTTTAAAAATCACTTTTTCATCAAGTTAGCGTTCATTTGCAAACTCATTATAATGCATTTTAATGAGAAATGTAAGAGAGAGAGAGAGAGAGAGAGAGAGTTGAATAATAGATAAAAATATGTGAATGTTTTTAGTTTGACCGACTTTTATTTAAAAATAGAATTGATTTGTAAAAAAAAATATTTATAAGTAATGATTCAGATAATCTTTTACAAAATAGGATAAATTTAAAATCTTAGCCTATATATATTGTGTAATTAGAGAAAATAATTTAAAGATAAGATGATAAATTTATTGTCTTTTATAAAATTGTCTAAGTGACTGTTTGAATCTATTTAGAATGGTTATAATGACATAACATCTTTTACAAATCACACCACATTTTAATTATATTCATCATCTTTTATGTTTTTAATTTTTTACACTTACATCATTAACTTATTTTTGCTATATTTTTATTTTTAACATCACATTTTCCTGACATTTTATATCAAATGATATCTTGATTTTAAAATTTTCATTGTGGGAGTTAACTGCTTAATTTTTTTTTTGAAGGAAAAAAATGTAATTTTTACGTATTTTCATATAATTTTGAAGTACACAAATTATTATTTTTTAAATATATTCTACCATTAAGAATATAAGATGATAATTAAAAAAATTCAAGAAAAAATATAGCATAAACCTTTTTTTTTGAAAGGTATATAGCATAAACTTTTAGAGGCTTAAATATTTTAAGAGATAAAGATTAGAGATATTCACATTAATAAAAATATGGTGTGTTTATAAAATGAGTGACACATATATAATTAGCTATTTATTTATATAAATTGAATTATAATACGGTGAAATAAATAATGTAAATTTAATAAAAATTTTAAATTTATAACTATAAATGAGTAATTATCAAATTAATTGTTAGATCACAGATTAGTAATTACAATGTGTTTTCGTAAAAACAATGCCGGGCATCACATCTCCTTATCACCTCCACGGGGTTGGATATATCACATACTAATTTCCCCTCGTCATCTTCATTTCCTTTGTCAGCCGAAGAGAGAGAGAGAGAGATGGTGGCTGTGGAGAGAGACATCGATGATCTTCCCAAGAATCCGGCTAACTATACAGCGTTGACGCCACTCGGGTTCCTGGAGCGGGCTGCGTTGGTTCACCCGACCCGCAAATCCATAATCCATGGCTCTGTATCCTACACATGGAAGCAAACTTACGACCGATGCCGCCGATTGGCCTCCGCACTCACCAACCGTTCCATCACCTTCGGGAATACTGTCAGTCATTATTTTTATCATCATTTCTATCTTCCTTCACTTATTGTTATTCTTTTAATTATTTTCGTTTTTTTTTTTTAATGAAGGAATCAATAATTGGGTTAGGGAAGGTCTAGGACTTTAATTGTGGATTAAGAATGATTGAATTAATGTTACTAACGTGTCTTCATCATGTTCTAAGACTTGTTAGAAGTCCACTGTCCTTAATTGGGCTAATCTGGGTTGCAATTCAAACATCTAAACTGGTTTCACAAAGTGCAGATATATAGTTGTATGATAACATTAAGAAAATAAGGTTATACTTGCACCTTTCCATTTTCTCCTAACTGTTGTACTCTTTTTGACGAGCATAATTTTAAGTACAACCTTTAAGTAGAAAATGTATAGTTGTGGCCCAAATAATTAACGTATTTACAACTTCAACGGATCATAAAATTACTTTTTCCTGAAGAACTTTTTTCGGATAAAAAAATAAAGTGATCTATTTTTGGCTTTTGCTATTATTTATTTACTTTGGATGGAATTTCAATACCAGTTTCTGATTCCCCCCCCCCGGGGGTCCACCAACAGATGAAATCATAAAACCAGTTGTCGTTTGATGCATTGCTGGTTTTCTGATTTAGCTAATTATCAAGTTGCTTTCCCTTTTCCCATTTAAAGTATGTTTGGTTAAGCGCAAAAGGTTTATTTATATCTTCAAATGAAATCAGGGGCGAAGCCAGGATTTTTATTAGGACTGAGCTGATAAAAGTGGAAGGTTGGAATGGGGCAGAGCCCCCTCCACGGGAGTTTGGGGGCGGAATTTTTTTGTCATACCATAAATTGTTATGAATGGAATTTCTCAACTTCATGGTACAAAGCGCAAAATTAAATATTTTGCAACAATGACACAAAATACCAAGTTTTAGCTTTTTTCTTTTGAAAAAAATGACACTGAAAGTGCAAAATACACAAACTAACGTACCAAAATGAATCAATCCCCACCTCAAAATTGATCCACTAAACTAGTAAATTTCCATTGTGGTATCTGAATCCCACATGAAAATTCCACTAACAAGAACTACATCTAGGGATTAATAAATCCATATGTGAATCTTACATTTGAATTTCACTAAAAGGAAATGGAGCTGGAAGCTAATATATGTGTGTGTGTGTGTGAATCCCACATTGACTTTTGACTAGAGAATGCCCGAGTATACACCTTTAAATGGCTATTGGACCTATAAATCGAAAGACTTGAGATAATAATTCGGCTGATTTGCGTTTGTGGGCCTAGCTAAAAATTAAAGAAAAAGTTGGAATTTCATCTTGGGCTCAAGTGAATGAGATAGTATTGAAATAAGTAGCGTCCTTTTTTATTTTTTTATTTTTTTTGGGTGAAAGTAAAATAAATATGTTACTTTATTTTGCCAGTAAGATTTTCTTTCACGAAAACTGTTATAGTTAAGATCAAGCAAAAGTTGTGCATATTATTACTTCTTTGAACCAAGATTTCACTGGAGAGTAACTTTTAACTATTTTAGAGCTTTTTTGGGCATATCGTATAATAAGTGGGTATCCTATAAATAAAAAAGCAAACTTTCATGTTTTAGCATGTGTTTGCAAACTCTTTAATCTCTTAATTTCTCCTAACTTTTAAATTTGGATTTGGTCAAACGAATCAAAATCACACATCTTGTGGAACCCATACGTACTAACAAATCTCAACCATTCAACTCCACTCATTCTCTCTCTTATGTCACACAAAAATACATATTTAGGAGTTTACAAACACCCGCTTAGTGAAGTTGTAGAGTCCATTCATTTTAAAGAAACACCAGCGTATCCAATTACGGGAACACCTATTTCAACATAAAAGTGGGAAGATTTAGCTAGGAGCCATGTGGTTTGATAGCATCTAAGTGACTTTCTCACACCGTTGGGTAGAGGTTCAATTTCCCTCCCCTACTGCCCTACACTCCTCTTATAATTCTTCAAAAAATGAAAAATAATAAGAAGGGAGTAATGGGAAAGAAACAAAGCTATCTTTAGAAGAAACTAGGCACTGAGTATTAGTGCAATTGAAAGGATAAACATATGAGTTGTCCACAGCAGTGCAGTTTCTAATTTGATTGACAAAACAACTTAGCATATGTGCATTTATGAGTCAGCCTTGTAATGATTGATGGTAGACTTAGTCTTCACTTTCTAAAGAGCTAAGCCTTTGGGTTAATTTGATTTAAGTCAATGATACTTTACTGTTTGGAATCTGTGTTGTTATATCTTTATTCCATTTGTTATCTTTCACTTTCAAGTTTCAACCATTGCTAAGTGTAAAATTGTCATTTCTGGGGGGTGAATGGAATAATCAGCTGAATGAAGAAAAATCATGTTGTTTTTCTTTTCCCAAAAGCTATAAGTTATTACTGGCTTTTCAAAATTAAAGCTTATATTTTCAGTTAAGAGTTATCTCTTTCTTGTATTATTGGCAGGTTGCTGTAATTGCACCGAATATCCCAGTCATGTATGAAGCTCATTTTGGAGTTCCAATGTCCGGAGCCGTTTTAAATGCTGTTAATATTCGCCTAAATGCACAAACAATTGCTTTTCTTTTAGGACACTCGAAATCTGCTGTTATCATGGTGGACCAAGAATTTTTCACTTTGGCGGAGGAAGCTCTGAAAATTTTAGCAGAAAAAAGTAAAGGAAACTTCACACCTCCAGTTCTGATTGTTATTGCTGATGAAAACTGTGACCCAAAATCTCTCCAGTATGCTCTAAGACGAGGTGCAATTGAATATGAAAAATTTTTGGAGACTGGTGACCCAAACTTTGCATGGAAACCACCACAGGATGAGTGGCATAGCATTGCATTGGGTTATACTTCTGGAACAACAGCTAGCCCGAAGGGGGTGGTCCTGCACCATAGAGGGGCATACCTCATGGCTGTGAGTAATGCTATCATATGGGGAATGCAGGAAGGAGCTGTGTACCTGTGGACTCTGCCCATGTTCCACTGTAATGGTTGGTGTTTCACTTGGACGCTTGCAGCCGTTTGTGGTACAAGCATATGCCTTAGACAGGTACCTGAGTGTCATTTTTTTTACTTTACACATAAGGATAATCATCTACTCCTACTGTTACCTGCTCATTATATACATAATACATTAAGTAGTTCGCTGTGCTTATGGCCACCCCTAATGTTTAGGGCATGTCTAATACATGTTGGTTGTTACTACTTACTAAGTAGGACCACATAGTAAAATAAATAAGAATTTACGCATTGTGCAAGTGAAGGTGGATTTTTCATTCATTCAGCAGGCAAGATCATCTTGCTGGTCATTTATTAGCTATGTTGCCATCTAATTAATCCGTAGCAATTTGGAAATTTAGTAGTTCTCATATAAAAAGAAATCACTGTCTTTTCTAAGTCAAGTTGTTCTATTTCTATCTCTGCAAGTGTAGCTGGGACTTTTTAAAGTTTAAACTGACCTTTTGGTTGCCTTGCATTTTTGAATTCTTGAACTATGCAGGTGACAGCCAAGGGTGTTTACTCGGCTATAGCTAACCTCAATGTTACCCATTTTTGCGCTGCTCCAGTGGTTCTTAACAGCATAGTTAATGCCCCCAAAGAGGAGGCAATTCTGCCTCTTCCTCGTGTTGTGAATGTAATGACTGCAGGTGCTGCTCCACCCCCATCTGTTCTCTTTGCAATGTCTGAACAGGGATTTCGAGTGACGCACACTTACGGACTATCGGAAACTTACGGGCCATCCACCATATGTGCATGGAAGCCTGAGTGGGATTCCCTACCACCGGAAACTCGAGCACGTATGAATGCACGCCAAGGTGTCCGATATGTGGCTCTAGAGGGCTTGGACGTTGTTAACACCCAAACCATGGAACCTGTACCGGCTGATGGGACCACAGTCGGGGAAATTGTATTCAGGGGCAATGCTGTAATGAAGGGTTACCTGAAGAACCCCAAAGCAAATGAAGAATCTTTTGCTGGTGGCTGGTTTCATTCTGGTGATCTTGGTGTAAAGCATCCAGATGGTTACATAGAGATTAAAGACCGATCAAAGGATATAATTATATCAGGGGGAGAAAACATCAGCAGCGTCGAGGTTGAGAATATACTATACCAACACCCTGCAATATTTGAAGTATCGGTGGTGGCCAGGCCAGATGAGCAGTGGGGGGAATCACCTTGTGCATTTGTGACATTAAAACCCGGAGTGGATGCTTCTGATCAAAAGCGCATAGCAGAAGATATAATGAAGTTCAGTCGATCAAAGATGCCAGCATATTGGGTTCCAAAGTCGGTAGTTTTTGGACAATTGCCTAAGACTGCCACCGGGAAAATACAGAAGCATATATTAAGGGCGAAAGCAAAGGAGATGGGACCAGTGAAGAAGAGCAGATTATAGGAACCATCTACGACTGTACCCTCTACTGTATGTAGCTCTTAATAATCTTTCATTTTTATTATTTAAACAAAATTTGTACGTTGAAGATTAAATTTATCTATCTATTATGCCCAATAGTTGAGCCGAGGATTTTCCCGCCTAAGAATTTAGTCTGTTATTGAAAAATGGGATTAGAATTGTGCTATTTCTGAAAATGTGATTAGATGTTTTAAAGCCTTGGAAATTGGTGGGTAGAGTGTACGCCACGGTTAATGCGAATATTTGCTTTGGAATCCAAAATGGTTTTGAATTATTCAAAGCGCCGTGTAGTACATTACATTTGTCTAATATTACTATAGTTAATCAATTTGGGGAAAAAAAACTATAGTTAGTCGATTTTAAAAATAGAATTGAACAACCCATACATGCATATAATAAATTGGTATATTTATGTATACGAGTAATTAAAACGTGTGTTGCATGTTATATGATAACATGTAATGTAGTATATAAAAACTTAGTATAATAAAATAATTAATTTTGGACCATTTGGTTCCTATGCTTGTTCATAATATTTAAATTTATTTAAATTTATAATATGATTATTGCATGCAATAAAAAAAATTTATAATCATTTATGATTTCTTATAAAGTATTAGTATTTAAATAATATACTTATAAAATATTACTTTGAAGAGATGATCTATGCTTACTTTGTATTTATTTATTTATTTATTTATTATTATTGTGTTTTTAATCGTGGAATTGAATTAAAATTGACCACAATAAAAACTAAATATTAATAATAGAATTGAATTAAATAATAGATAAATAGAAATTAAGGAATTAAACAATATTAGGTAAGAAGTAAAAATAGAATTTAGTATTTAAAAATTCAAATGGGAGTTACAATTCATGGCATTAATAATTATTTTAAGAGAGGTTTGGGGATAAGAATTATTACAATGGTAATGTCAATTTCAAAACTCTTTATTGAAATAATTGTTAAAATTAAAATTAATCACAATAAATACTACAACAAAGATTAATCTTGAAATTGAATTGAAATTAAACAAAATAAACACTAAAGATTAATCTTGATATTGGAATTATTAAATAATACACTAAAAATTATTAAATAATTATTTGTGTATGTTGCTAAAGAAAAACATGTTTCTTGAAAATTATTTGCGCTAAGCAAAAATGATTAAATAATTATTTGTGTTCACAATAAGAGTTTTTTTTTATTGTTTTGAATCATATACACACACTGAGTTTCAAGTTATTTTAGCTTCTTCATAAATTTTTTAAGCATGTAAAACTAAAATAGGATATCATATGTTATCTTAATTAATTAAATTATATTTAATATTATAATTAATGGATTGTTATAATAAATGAGGAATAATAAATGCTAATTTTTTTGTTATAATTAATTAATTTTTTAAGCATGAAAAAGAATTAAATATTCAAAAGTTATTTTAAATGCTAATTTTTTTATGGAGTTAATGAAGAATAGAGCATACACGTTTATATAACAACACTTGACTTGAAAAAACGTGATGGATCCTAATGTTTTGTATAAATAGGGAAAAGTGATGCATGCAAGCTCTATAACAGAGCTCGTATTGGCTTTATAGAAAAATTGGTTTTAAATGACTACTTAATGACCTTGATTTCGTAATGACGATAAATCTTATCATTATAAGATGTCGTTGTCCATGGTAGGCTCCTTAGCCGTTGGAAGACTTTGATTGTGACTCGTAAAATAAATTATACCAATAAAAAAGAGGACTAAAGACAAGAAATTAGCCGTTGAGTCATCAATATTAATAAGAAAAATTCAGTTTGAAATTATTTTAATTTAAATTCGAACTTGAAGTATCATAATTTTCATTTAATCATTATGCCACCAAAAAAGGAAAAAAATAAATAAATAAAGACGAAAACACATGACATATATTGAAGATTTTGGCACCTAATGGTTGCGACTGAGGCCCAGGGTAATGGTCTCCTCTAATGTTGTCGGTGTAACAACCTTGTTTAGTAAAATCAAACGTGTAGTCTAATAATCTTCTAAATCCATTGTAGACATGTATTCCCATTAAGACCCACGTCCAAACCCACTTTGGTTGGGTGGGACAAGACCACAGTGCAGAAGTATTATATTATATGTAAAACTCGGTTGATATAAATCGACTCATCATTTTTTAGAGGAGAAAATTTTTAATATTTCAAGAGTACTAAACTCAATACTTTAAATAAATAAGAAATTGTCAAGTGGATGTGGGAAAGAGATCAATATAAGGGCATTTTCGACATTACGAGTCCTCGGACCTTCCATAAAACCTCCCTCTATATATACACACAGAGCAGAAATCTTTTTCTTTGCTTTTTCATCAGTTTCTTTCTTCCATTTCTTGCTTAGCTTTTTCTACATTTCAAGTTTAGTATCTCTCTCTCTCTCTCTCTCTCTCTCTCTCTGAATTGAATTATTGATATGTTTCTTGCATCTTCATCTGCAGGGTGCATAAAAATGGCAGGTTACAACAGAAATGAAGAGAAGAGTATCGCCTTCTCCAAAGACCATGAGGTCTGTACTTCAAACAACTTTTCTTTTCCCCCACAAAATTGTCTAATATTAATACCCTCTATTCTTTTTTACGTTCGATATGTTATCTTGTTCGGATAGTAAGATAAAAGATAACATCATAACGAAAAGTAAAACAAAAATGTTTGTAATTTTAACTGGAGAAACAATTTTTTCTGATAACAAATGGTACGGTGTCAAAATCGGCAGTTTGGGTAGATCACGGCGCATACATGCAAAGCCATTGATGATTCAAATTAGAAAACAAGGGGCATAATTACACGTGCTCGTATACGTGGATCGGTGGATGTTTACTATTGTACCACGTTTCATGATATATCTACAGACTACAGCATCACATACCATAGTATATTTCTGCTATCATATCTTGTATACAACACAATATCAGTCATGAGTGTGTGCAATATCTGATTTTGTATATTTTGCATTTTTTTCCCTTTTTTTTTTGGTTTTTATCAAAATATGGATGTAATTAAATGGGGAAGATATTTTAGTAGTCCAAAAAGTAAAGTGAAAAATAGGGGCATAAATGTGGTAGAGATATTTTGGGGCCGCATCACGTGCAACATGGTCTACTATGTGGTTGTATAAGTTGGTAAATGTCGTTTGTTGTAATCGAATGGTTGTTATGCTAAATTGAATCAAATTTAAACGAGATAAACATATATATAGTTACACACATCGTATTCAAATTAAATAATAATAATAAATAAATAAACGTAAGGTGGACATCAAACTATATATATAAATTTGGAATTTTAAATAAAGAGTTTTTTTTTAACAATAGAATATTCTCTGCATAAATATTTTACTTTTTCTTTTTCTTTTTTTGAAACCACGTAAATATTTTTCCTTTTCAAATACAAACTGTATTGAAGCGGTAAATTTGAAAAAAAAATAATTAAAGTTATTTAAATACGTTTGTAAACAAAATACTCATATTAGTTGCTTCCTTTTAGTTTTAGCTAGCTAAAATAACTCAATTTGATTCTTTAATTTCTAATTGCAGGGGGATGCCTCGACTGATAAAAAGTATGGAGGGCTCGTGCCTAAGAAGAAACCTTTAATATCAAAGGCAAGTATGATTTTGATTTATATAAGATTATTAAAAATCATTTTTTTTTCTTATTTAGAAAAAATATACGTGTGCTTTCATATAGGACCATGAGCGTGCCTTCTTCGACTCAGCCGATTGGGCTTTATGCAAGGTACTATTCAATTGGTTACATGTTACTTTGTGACGGATTTACACTTAAAATTGAGCTTTCTTTTGTAACACATGTCAAATTTATTTTACCAAAATAGACAGGTGCAATGTGATGAAATCTCTTGGTTATCTTTTTAAATGTATTCCATTCATTCGTTTTTATTTAAAAAAATTTCAGCAAGGAGCAGGAGTTAATCCCGAGTCAACCGTGGCTATAGAGACATTGAGACCAAAATTACAGGTATCAACTAATTGACTAATGATTAGTTGATAATTGATTAATATCCTTCAAAAAAAACTAATTGATTAATGATTATTTCTCATTAATGTACAAAATAAAATGTAATTAACTACACTATTATTTTATTTTTTAATGATTATAAAAGTATCTAAATTTGGATTTTATTTCTTCAAAATTTGATGCAGAGAACGCCACGGCAGCAGCTGCCACCTCGGAGGCCTGCTTGTACATAAGAAACCTTGACGAGTTGTAGGAATAATGTTTATTTATCTAAACCGAAAATCAGTTTTCAGTCTAGTTGTTATCTCTTTATTGACCATCGAATAAATGAGGACCACCAGGTATTTATGCATATTAACTCATTATCCAAAGCAATAATACCAACTAGACCAGTTTTCAGTCTAGATAAATAATATCACTCATATTGTGGCTATTGCCAAATCATGGCACTTCTTTGTAATTAATCAAAACTTTTGGGACGGTTTTATGAGATGCTTGTCTCCAATGAAATTGTCTTTTGAATTTTATGAAATATACCAGTTGCATCTATAAAAGTAACAGTATTGTGCAAAGTAGTGATAGCCTACAGGTTTTCATTGAGGTCCACTTGACAAATAATATGCCTCCCGAATAACTTTGGACAGCTATGGACATGACAAGTAGATTCGAGCCATGCTCAACTCTGTCTAGTAAAATGACTTTGAAAGATGAAAACCGATTAGAGACTCGTTTTACTATTTTTCCGTTATTGTTGTTGTTATTATTATTATTATTATAAAAATCCCCCCAAACCCCATCAACAAGCAGAAAATTCGTGCTAGAAAGAAATGGGGGATTTGGCTTCAAACTAAACAAACTTTTTAACTGCCACGTTCTTCCAAGAAACCTTCATTCTTGCTTTCTTTCTTCATCGCCATTGTTTCTTTCAATGGATTCAATCAAGAATCTCTGCAAAGGAGTCCTGCAATTTGCAAAAGATTTCACATGCCCAGTTTCAGAATCAAGAACTCGAAATTTCTTGACACTTGTTTTCACTCTAGTTCTCATCTTCTTCTTCGTTTTTCCCTCTGACGATTCGTTTCCTGTAATTTCTTACACCAGCCTTGTGTCTCGGGTTCGCTCTAATTCCGATCAGGTTGCTGCATTGTCCTCTGATGCTTCGCCTGAAGCTCATTTTGGGTCCAAAAGTTACAGAAGGTATACTGGTTCTCCCTCACCTTCTCCCCTAAACAAGCCATCAGGTTTCAAGAAGTTCTGCGAATAGCCCTTTAATGTCAGAGAATTCCAGAAGTTCTACAGATTCTGTAGCAGTTTCTCCTGTTGGAACAATCCACCAGCTTTCAAGAAATTCGGAGAATGGCCGTTTAATTACTGATTCTGCTAGTGAGATTTCTACTGGAACAAGTGATCGGGATCCAAGAAATTCCAGGGCCCCTTCCAATTCTGAAATTCCAAGAAAAAGTAGTGGTTCTGCTGCACTTTCTCCTGTTGGAACAAGAAATTCTGCATCTTATGGTTACTCCAGTGATACAATCGCTTCTTGTGATATATTCAATGGCCATTGGGTGAAGGATGAAAATTCTGAACCACTTTACGAGCCAGGGTCTTGTCCTTTCGTGGACGATGCTTTCAATTGTTTCAAGAACGGCCGTTCCGATTCAGACTACCTGAAGCTCAAATGGAAACCCAGTGACTGCGAAATGTTAAGGTCCTCTATAAACTGTCTTTCTTCAATATGCTCTTTTACATGATTCTGTCATTTACCACGGTTTTATTCAACAATTGGTTGATCTTTTGGAATATATATAGGTTTGATGCTATCAAAATGTTGAACATACTGAGAGGGAAAAGAATGGTGTTTGTTGGGGATTCAATCAACAGAAATATGTGGG
>CAVNYN010226278.1:0-22623 GCA_963692815.1 Nyctanthes arbor-tristis | reverse complement strand
CCCCCCCCCCCCCCCCCCCCGGGAAGAAGCTACAAGATTCATGCTTGCAAGATGCCTTTTTACGGAAGTTGAAGTAACATGACAATTTTCTAATAACTAACCGTTGGTTTTTTTTTATGATACAGTTGCATGATGTAACTCAATATTCAATAGAAAATCAATAACTCTCTTTTATTATTACATATCCCCTATTTTTTTCATTACCCCATATACTAATATGATATAGAAACTTTGAGTTATGCTATTTGTAAGGAAACTTCCATAAAATAAGATAAATTTACCACTTATAAATTATTTTTCCCAGTCCCGAAAAATATAAGGATAAAATTGTAGATTTACCATATTTTGTAAAATAATTTTGGCTAATTATATTCGCATCACGAATATTGTTCGCCACACCACTTCAGAATTATTCTAAAAGTCCTCGTTATTTACTTTTTTATTTTAAGTACAACCTTAGCTTTTTTTCTTTCAATTTTTATCATAAATGTGTCAATAATTGTAAATTTTTTCTATATAAATATTTTTGTCTTAACATTTTCTTCATTTAGGCATCCAATTACTTATTTATCCACTAATTTTTAGTAAAGCACAAGTTTTGTTTTTTACTTCAAACAATGTTACCATAATTTTAGATATAAACTATTATTTACTCGTTTAGTAAGTTAATTATTAAAAATTAGTTACATAAAATGAAACAAAAAACTTGGGGGCGTAATTATAGTCATAAACAAAGTTAAAGACCTTTTGATGTTATTGAAGTGTGGTGCAAGTTATGATATTTTGTAGTCTGAAATATAACTAAGCCAATAATTTTTTTGATACAAATATTTTGTAAACTATTCTGTGGATGTTTTTTTAAATCGAAATGGGTTAAAAAAAAAAAAGAAAATAAATTTCAAATTCAAATCAAATCCGAAAGCATCCTTCATAGCATCCCTAATGGGGAGGTGGATTGCGGGAGTGATGTGGAGGAGAGAGATAGAGAGAAGATAATTATTTTAAGTAAATAGGAATGAAAAGAAGTGTAGTGAAAAAGACAAGAAAAATGAAAAATGAGGAGAGGGATGAAGTTAAATTCAAAAATAATGATAAAATAGTAGTGGAGAGGGTGGATGAGAGGGTCTACTAGTGGACCTTATACAAGACACAATGGAAAAAAATGAGAAAAATAGTGTAAATAAATGAAAAATAATAAAAAATAAAAATAGATAAAATTATGAAGGCCATGATTTTTTTTGTGGGTGTCTCTCTCCCCCAATAGACCTTACACAAAAAAAAAAAAAAAAAAAAAAAAAAAAACCCCATTGGAGATGCTCTCAGGAGTCTCTCACTTGGCCTGTAATTTAAACAGTCAGGATGTTCCCAGCCAATGGGACCCAGTAATTTAAACCGTCAGGATGTTCCCAGCCCGTGGGACCCACAAAACGTAATCTGACATAAGAGCGGGAAAATGCCATTTCGCACTCGTGTAGTGTTTGGCCTATTGTAAACATCGGTTCAATTTTAGCGGAACGTTTTTCTACTTATAAGTACTTGTTTATGATCGACCAAACATCCACTGAAAGGACAAATCGTCTTCTCCTCTTCTATTAAAAATGGTGAACCAGAAAGGCAACTTCTGTTTCAGTCACCGAAAATAGCAGAGATTTGGAAAGATTAACTTTCTCTGCGCTCTGTGATGGCACCCAAGAGAAGAAATGACAATACTGGCTCTTCCTCCTTCGTCGCCGATGCTGCCGCCGGCGGGGTTCCCAGGCGCTCTTCTCGGTTAGCCCAAGCCAAGAACCCATCTGCTGTTGCGGACCCAGAACCATCCAAGAAAAAGAAGGCGAAGACCACAAAGAAAAAGGGTGAAGCTCCGGTACCGGAACCGGCGAATGACTCTGACGTTCCGTCGCAGCCAGCAACTGAAGATGAAGCTTCAGAGGAACCGGTAATTGAAGACGGAGTACTTGAAGGGTCCAAGACTATAGTGATTGAACATTGCAAGCAGTGTAACTCGTTCAAAACTCGCGCTATTCAAGTGAAGAATGGGCTGGAGAAGGAGGTGAAGGGAGTCAATGTGGTTCTGAACCCAGAGAAGCCCAGGAGAGGGTGCTTTGAAATTCGCAAGGATGGTGGGGAGGTCTTCGTCAGTCTGCTGAATATGAAGAGGCCCTTTACACCCATGAAGAATCTGGACATGGAGCAGGTCATTTCTGACATTGTTGAAAAGCTTGAATGATCCATTTTAGGTTTTATGGATTTAGGGATTAGGGTTTGTGGATTTGATTCCCATTTTCTTACTGCTTTACTAGAGCACATTGATTGCATATGTTTAAACCTAGTATTTTCTTGGATGTATGTAGTGTTTCATTTTGAGATCCCAAATCGAACCAACCCTATTACTCTGTTTTGGATGTTAGGAAGATGATGCTTAGGGATGATAGTTTGGTTACCCTATTATTCTATGGAAAATATGTCATCTTCCTTTTTTGAATTGAATTTGTGGTATTTATATTGGTGAATTATCTAGCGTTATTACTGAATTGATTGTTAGAGTTCTTCGCTTGATTCAGCAGAAAGTAGAAATTCTTCCAGAGAACCAACTTTATAAGTCTAGTTGAGAACCTGGACTGGGGTTCAATTAGTAGAGACAATTTTCTTAGGTCTCTTGCTAGAGTTGATTATTTGGGATTCCGGATGTTTATACAAGTCATCATCTCCTCAAAAGAGGTTTATTGAGATAAGTTTAGGCTTCTGGTCTAGGGTTTCAGATGTTTATCAGAAGTCAACTGGCTAAGATAGATTTTGCAGAGAGAAATTTTAGATATTTATAGGAACTTGTGACAAAAGAGATTTGTTGAAATAAGGCTTAAGAGACGGTGCTTTGAAATCCGTGAGGAAGGTGGGGAGGTCCTCATCAGTCTGCTGGATATGAAGAGGCCCTTTACACCCATGAAGAAGCTGGACACGGAGCAGGTCATTTCTGACATTGTTGAAAAGCTTAAGTGATTCATTGGGGTTTCTGGATTTAGGGATTATGGTTTGTGGATTTGATTCGTGTTTTCTTAGTGCACATTGATTGAATATCTTGAATCCTAGTATTATCTTGGATGTATGTACTGTTTCATTTTGAGATCCCAAATTGAACCAACCCTATTCCTCTGTTTTGGATGTTAGGAATATGATGCTTAGTGTTGACAGTTTGGTTACCATATTATTCCATGGAAAATGTCATCTTCCTTTTTTCGTATTGCATTTCTGCTACTATTTTGGTGAATTATTAGTGTTATGAAATTGATTTTGAGAGCTGTTCTTTATTCGGCCAGTTGTGCTACGTTTAGATGTCTCTAGTTATCCTGATTGAAGGTAGAAATGCTTCCAAAGAACCAACTTGAGTCTACTGGAGGACCTCGAGTGGTGTTCAGTTAGTGGAGACGAGTTTCTTTAGTCTCTTGCTAGATTTTATTCGGCTGGTCTTCCAGATGATCATGTGTTATATCATCTCTGCAAAAGAGGTTTATTTAGGAGTTCAGGCTTATGCTTTAAATTTCAGATGTTCACCGGAAGTCATAACTGACCGGTAGATTTGCCTAAGAAAGTTTGGGACTTTGGGTTTTAGATGTTTATAGGAACCCTGAACTCGTCTATTAAAAAAAAATATATATTTGTTTGGAAAAGGCTTAGGATCCAAGATTCTTTGATGTTTAATGAAAAAGCCATATTATCTTCTTCAGGAAGATCAGGATGCTCAATTCAGTAAATCAAACAACATAATTCTAATACTTCGATGTTAGTTAGAGTTAAATGTCAGCTTCAAAACTTGAGCAGGTTTTGTTTAGAAGCCTGAAATATGAACTGCGCCAGGGTAGTCTTAGTTGGCCAACCATCTTACCCTTTTCAACAAATCCTCTGATATTAATAACCATACCTAACTAGAAACCTTGGATTCGGATTTCAGCTGCATTTGTTTTGAGCAGGGTGTCAATTTATTTGTGCCGTCATCAAGTATGTCTGTGCTATCTCTGGTCCTTGGATGAACTATCACCCAATGTCATAAAATTACTCCCTCCCAGATTGTGCATGCAGTCTGGAAATGGCATTTCAGTAATATATCGGCTCAGGATGCATTTTTTGTTTGACAAGAAAAGCCAAAAGAACTACTATAAAACTACCGTTTTAAAGGTATAGCTGTACAAAATAGGAAGCCAATCAAAATACAATGTGCAATGAAGTTTAACTGCAGTCCACATACTTTATATTGGTGATTTCCGAAAGGCTGAATCTGCATTCCCTGATAGAAGAGGTGGACTATCCGACGTTCACCCCATCGTACACTCCGTGAATTCCTATGTTTTGAGTTCATCTCTGTATTAGGCATTAAGAGATAGTTGCCAAAACCTCCATGAAATCATTGAGATATTCATTCTTCCTTTCACTGTACATCAATGTGAATCATTAGAATATTTCATTTTCTCCCTTGCTTTAACGGGAAAAATCAGCATTGAAAGGCTCGTGCCCCCCCCCCCTCCCAACCCAAAAAAAAGAAGAATAGATGAAATGATACCTTCGTATTTTTTATTGCAATTTTTGTTTGGAACATATATCATCATTCTTCTATCTGAGTAATTTTAGAGAGACATGTAAAAATGACATAAATACGTGACAAGTTTATGTGTCACTTTCGTAGGGTAATGATTACATGAATACTTTTTTTTTTTCCAGCATTTTGTATAATCGTGCTGTATCTCAATGTTACTTAATTTCATATCTCCCTGAAATTTTTGTATTCTAAAGGTTCCAAATATCAAATTCTTGTTTAATTTTTTTTTAACTTAATTTCATATCTCCCTAGAATTTTTGTATACTAAAGGTTCTAAATATCTATTTCTTGTTAAATTTTTTTTCAGATTCCTTTTTTAAATTCAATCGTTATCTTTACTCTTCCATTTAGTAGTAAATTGTCTATATAGATAATTTTTATCTATATCCTTACGTAGATGTCAAAAGACTTATTTACCATGCTTACAATAACGGATTTTTAAAGTGTAAAATTGTCTATAGTTCGAATTGTGCTCTAATGTTTAAGATACTAGCATTTTAAGTTGGAGACCTTGAGTTCGAACCACACATGCCCCTCCCTGGATTTCCTTCTTCTCCCCCTATATCCCGTTGTATAAAAAAGAAAGTGCAAAATTTGTTTCCAATTTCAATCCATATTTACTCACTAGTATGCTAATTATTATTTTGTTAGTTATTAGAATGTAACAAAGAGGCAGATAACATGATTTTAGTAACAAATAAAGATAAAAAAGTAATTTTAGGAAGACATGTATAAGTGACATGTTTATGTGACGCAATTCTATTGAGTAATGATTACATAGATAATTTTTTTTATTGCATAGGCATAGCCACCTCGGGGGCCGACCGTCTCCACGACACCACTCACGGTGCCATTGGTTGCCCAGTGACATTTTGTTTGCAAGCTTTTCTTTCCGGGCATGTGTGCATGTTTACAGGCATGTTTCTAGTACTGAAAGGGTAAAACGGATGAGGAAGACGACATCCATAACTCCCTTCATGGTTAAATTTACTTACATGACTAAATAATGTTTACAAGCTTAACAATAAAGGTGATTGCCCACGCAACATAAAATTACTGCCTACGCCACTGTCATCTACTATAATTGTGTCACATTTATAATGTCACTTTCATGTCACAATTTCTTGTTTCTATAGATTTTTTGAAGATGAAAACACTTTCATATAGTTAAGACGTAATTCACACTATAAAAGTTGTAGTGTAAATATGACTGGCTTTTTGAACATCCTAGCCGAAATTGGTATTCAACGGGAAATCAGATAGAAGTATCGGTATGGATGGATCGCTAACTTTGAAAGGTTTGATGCGGTACAAAGATGAGGACCAAAGTGCAAGCGGATCTAAACTTTGAGGACGTCTATACTTTGATGGGCCACGGTTCTCTAGCCCAATATGATCTATGGTCCACTTGAATCCAGGAAACTAACAAACCCAGATGCCACAGGAAATTGTAAGGTGTCTGCGCGATTGTCACCACCGTCTCTCACCGCCAGTAGCCGCCGTCCTGCGGTTCAATCTCAATACTACAGACTGTCCAGCCGATCCCTCCTTGTTTATGGTGAGTGTTGAATTTCATATTTTGAAATTCGAAACCAGTCAGGATCTTAATAAATGAAAAGGAACCTGCTTTCAATTTTAGACGTTCAAGATCTATAAATTCGACATTTTAAGTTTATAGATTTAGTGTTGTTCCAGGTCTTTTGACAGGTAAATGCTGAAAATATAGCTTCATTCTAAAACCTCTTCCTCTTCCCGGGTCGCCTTCATTCTGTGGTAAATCTCGGCGAACTAGAAGCACCAATCTTTTAAGATCCTTTTCTTCTATACTTTTCTTTATTTAATGGCTTCTAATCTCATGTTTACCCGATTCCAAAACCTAACTCGAATAACTCAACGGTTGGCTCACATTTCCCGGTCCTCAAACCTTTTCACAAACCCAAATTTTGAGTTCCAAACACTTGTTCAAACTAGGACGTACTCGGCTGCACCGCAGCCAGTTTCAATTGATCCGGCTGCCTTTCCTTCACCAGCTGTTGTAAATCTTAAAAAGGCTGCAGAAAGTTCTTTGAATGAGTCCGAGCTCAAAAAGTTTTCGGTTATTGCTGAGACATGGTGGAATGCTGAAGGCCCGTTTAAGCCATTACATGTGATGAATCCTACCAGACTTGCTTTCATTAGGTCCACACTTTGCAGGCATTTCGGAAAGGATCCATACAGTGCAAGGCCATTTGAAGGATTAAATTTTGTGGATGTTGGTTGTGGTGGGGGTATTTTGTCAGAACCTTTGGCTCGTTTGGGAGCTAGTGTAACTGGAATTGATGCTGTGGAAGAGAATATCAAGATTGCACGGCTTCACGCTTATTTGGATCCTGTAACTTCATCCATAGACTATCGTTGCACAACAGCTGAAAAGCTTGTGGAAGAAGAGAGAAAATTTGATGCTGTGCTTGCATTAGAGGTAATTGAGCATGTCGCAAATCCTGCTGAGTTCTGCAAATCCTTGTCTGCACTGACAAATTCTGGTGGAGCTACTATCATCTCAACAATTAATCGCTCAATGAGAGCATATGCCACTGCCATTGTTATGGCTGAGTCCGTCTTACGTTGGATCCCAAAGGGCACACATGAGTGGTCGAGCTTTCTTACTTCCGAGGAACTAGTCTTAATCCTTCAGCGTGCGTCAATATCCGTCCAAGAGATGGCTGGGTTTGTGTACGACCCACTTCCGATCTGGGAGATGGTTTCTCTCTGATGATATTAGGGTAAATTTCATTGCATTTGGCACAAAGACTGCTCCGTAACTGAACTTTGTTCTCAGCAAACACTGATCAAGGTATTTACTTGTTTAGTAATGAATGCATTGTTGCCTAGACAAATATAAAGGTAAAGATTAACTTTGACAGTGAAATCTATAGGGTCGGTTACATGAATTTCTTTGCTCTCTTTAGCGGAAAATACAAGAAAACTAAAGCAGAGAGCATAACCACATAGGGCATTCAGTCATCATATGACATTTGATTAGCATCTCATAATGCTCTATCTCACTTGTAAACTCATGCTTGTTACTGGTAAACTGGTCACTGAGGTCTCAAAAGTCTCTAGTGATTTGGGGTGCCCCTCTTCATGTAATTGCTCTGTCCTAAGCGGTAATCATGGCGACAATCAGGGCATCGTGAGTCTCTGGTAATCATCCATCTTAGGATGCACTTGTCGTGATAGATATGGCTGCAGACAGGAAGAGCACGTAATTTCTCACCCTCGGTGAACTCCTCCAAGCATATGTGGCACTCGGTACAGCCATTCGCTCCTTCTTGGATGAAAGTTACGTTAGGGAAGGATAGAAATACATTTTTATCAAGTTTTCTTGCCATGGTTATTTTTTGTTTCTTCTCCCTGATCAGTTTCTTGATTATAGATGAGCTTTCTTAGACAAAAACAGACAAGGAGTGACACAGTTAACACAAGACAACCTAGTAGAATAACCCCTGAACACGATGTTTCTTGTTGTCTTCTATATCTCAGATGAGAGTTGGGGTCTGGTTCTGCTGCTTGGGCAAGACTTGGACAGAAGAAAATTAACCAACTAGCCAATAGGTAAACCTGGCAAAAAGAAATAATGATTGAAGATCAGGTGCCCCAAAAGATGACCTAATCGAATTTTGCAATGAACAATAGTCATTTCTAACCTGAATGATCATCGGAGAAAGCCATTGATGGGCAGAACAGGCTGCAATTATGCCAGAAAAATACATTCCTCCAAAGTGGAGTGGCCTCCACCAGCAGTATGGGGCGGGTTGCATTCGGATATGAGAACTCACTAATGAAAGCCGTAAAGGAAAATACGTCTCTTCTATAATTCACAGAGAGGAAGTGAAATAGTGGTGGCTTTTCCAGAGAATCAACCGGGAAAAGTAACATTTAGATCACAACGTGCTTATATAGGCATAATAACTTTCTAAATCGATACATAATGAAGTAGAATGTACTTTGAACTTTGTTTTAACTTTGTTACCTTTCTTTGCTTGAAATTGTCGGAGTTTTCGAACTCATATGTGTAGCACTTCTTTGTGGGGGCGATTCCTTCCAGATTCCCCTCTTCCACGAAATGAAAGAAACAAAGAAAATTTTACCTAGTTGACATCTGAAACCGCCCTGTTTTTAGTCACTTGTTATAACCAGGTAAAGGGACCTTGTTTTTTGTCTTTAAGATGTGTTAATGACATCATTTGGTTATACCTCGAAATGAGTAAGGTAAAATTCTCACAAGTTAATTAATATAAGAGATTCATGCTACAAACTATAGTGGTACACATTACAGGATTTATTATTATCATTATTTTTTTTAAGCATAATTAGAAATCTATATTATAACAGTACAAATACATATAATTATACGTCTTACTAAGTACAATGTTAAGAAAATCAACCATGTGAATCCCCATATATATGGGGAATACATACTACACATAATAAAAATTAAGGTCTTGTATCGATACGGCGGTTCTTAATTTATCCAACATGGTGGGGAATTTTTTTCTGATGTAAACAAGTATATACAAGCAATGAAACATACGCGCCTAATCCAACATAAACGTTTGTCGTGTTACGTACGTGAAGGAAACACAATCTCATTTTTCACTATTGGATTTTAGACACCTATATCATTTTTGATTTGCTTTTATTGTAAATTTCGTGTGTCTTCTATAAACATCCCGTCAATATATATATATATATATATATAAACATGTATTTATAGTTGAAAACTTTCCATTGATGACCGGGCTTTCTCGAACAAGAAAGAGGTTATTACAAGGTGCACACACTTGTAACCTCTCAATGCCACAAGCATAACACATGTTTGACGGACTACAAATTACAATTTGTTTGTGTTGAAACAACTATTAAGTCATATTGAAATGAAGTTTTATCCAAAAAAAAAAAAAATGATAAGCTAAAAATTCACAAATGAGCAAAGATAGAACCAGGTCGATTGTGAACATTTTTTTCCATTTTTTTGGTTTGGTGGACTAAATTGTGAACAAATTTTTCCATATTCTCATCCGGTTCTTATTTTTGTTGTTTTCATGTGTGTATATATATGCTATCTCTAAGTCTACTACTCTATTATCGTCTGTCTCAAAATAATAGTGTACTTTTTAAATTGAATATATATTTAATATTTTATTTTTATATGTGCTCTTAATTAATTATTATTATTTAATTAATTATACGTTGAAAGCTTTTCAAACAAATAATAAAGTATAAGAGCATAGGTGGACAAATAAAATAAATTTTAATACTGCCAACTTCTTAACCTATCTATAAATAACTATTGGGCTATCATTGAGTGATGGGGTAGCATTACTCTTTTTCCCCCATCTTGCGATATTCGTTGTCGTGTGTTTCGGTGCTCCATGAGCGATGTTTTCCCTCTTTCTTCAAAATCTCACTGTAAATAAACCCTAAACCTTTTCCGGCGCTTAAACCCTAAAGAGCATCTCATTTTCCTTATCTTATTCCTAATAATGCATCTTTCCTCCATTTTCCTTGGAAATAGTTCAAGACCTGTACCAAAAACTCTTCGCCACAGCCTAAATAGCCTCCGATCAATGGGCGGTGGTCCGCGCACCTTCCCGGGCGGGCTCAACAAATGGCAGTGGAAACGAATGCACGAGAAAAAAGCTCGAGAGAAAGAGAAGCGCCTCCTTGAGCAAGAAAAGCAGGTCTACCAGGCTCGAATACGCTCAGAAATCCGTGCCAATCTTGCAGCTGCTGAGAAGCAGGGCTCTGAAGAGCCAGATCAGAAACAGCCTAATTACGGACCATTATCTTCTAAAGACCACATCAAAGCTCTTGCTGATCGATTCATGAAGGAAGGCGCGGAGGATTTGTGGAATGAAGCAGATGGCCCAGTTAGGACTGCAGCACTTAAGCCGCCCAAAAGCCAAATTTTTGGTGAGCCGATTAACTTGCAGAAACTGATTTCGGAAAAGTCTGGCTCTTCCGATCTGTAGTAAAGAGAATAGTATCGGTGCATTTTCAGGGAATTTGAGTGGCTTCTCGAAACCAAAAAAATTTTCTTCGCTTACTGGTTGGGGTAATTTGGTGGGGAACCCTGGGACTGAATATTCAAGAAAAATGCATACTGGAATTATTACATTAGAAAGTAATAGAATTGGGGCTCTTACGGGGGCAAACAATTTGTTATATTTGAGGCGTTATTTTTCTGTGGATGTGGGGAACACGGTGAGGAGTAAAAGATTGAGTTTTGTAAGAAATACCAGTTTAACCAATCAAGATGCTGCAGTTTCGAAAGGAAGGGCTTCTGGTAGCTGGAAAGTGAACTGGCCTAGGTTTCACGGTAACAAAATGGATTCATCAGATGATGATGACAGTGATGATTATAATGACGATGACAGTGATGAGATGGAAACTACAGGACATGCAAGAAGAAATGTAGGTAGTAGTAGTGCAGCACTGGGAAGGTATGATAGGAAGATAACAAAACGAGTGCCTTTGAAGTTTCTTGAACAAGAGATTGACCTGTCTCAGCAAGTTGAGGCAATTAGGGAGCAGATCAGTAAAAAGAGATCAGAGGAAGGTGGAGGAGAAAAGGACGAAGATGATTCCATTCTTAGTTCAAAAAGGTATGTTTTGTCTTTAATATGAAATGGTAGTATGATTCTGTTTTAGTAGTTAGGTTCTTTGAATGGTGCCCCCCATCTCACCTCCCAATTCTTGGGTATTAATGTGCGGTAGATTATAATTGTACAGGTTTGATGAGTGTGAGGTATCTTCTTTGTCAGTCCGAGCACTTACTGAGGCTGGTTACTTGCAAATGACCAGGGTCCAAGAAGCTACACTTTCTGCTTGCCTCGAGGGAGATGTAGTTTATTTATGGAACATCTTTACTATATAACTTCGATTCAGCAATCAAATTATATTTTTTTCCTGGTTCTATTAAGTTGAACTTATTCCTTTTATGCTTAAGTTCTTTGCATCATTTATATAATTATGTGTAGTGGCAAGTTCATTGTTATCTTGTCTGTAGGGAAAAAAGGTTAAAGAATTAGAAAAAGGATGTGGCTTATTGTAAGTTTGTACTTGTGCATACAATTTCGGCAAGTTTAGATTGATCATCTACAAAGCACATATTGTTGTCTTGGAAAGATGCTTATTTGATCTTTACTTTCTTAGATGGACGATTTTGTAACGGATAAATGAATATGGGGGCATGAGCTTGAGATTAAGGCTTAATTATTTGGGTTCAACAGTACAAAGATTCTCCTCCTCCTCCTCCTCCTCCTCCTCCTTCTTAACTAGGATTGCTCATTTTAATCTATCGCATTCAAGACAACAAGTTTATCAGACAAGAGACTTAAGTTTTCTTGTATTTAATATCTATGAAGCTTATGTCGTGAATTAGATTTTGGTTGATTTGGTTGTCTCCATTGATCGTTTACTCAATAATGTGTTCAGAGCCATTATTATCATCTTTTTTCTTTTAGTACTGTTATCAAGAAAGTCATTGAAGAAATTTTATCTATTCCCTCCGTCCCAATTATATAGTCCTGATTACTTTTCACAAGGATTAAAAAAAGTTATTGAAAAAGAAAATTTTAAAATGATTTTGCCAATATACCCTTATTTAATGAAAATAATAGTTATTGCTAGACATATTAAATATGGTTATTTTCGTAAAAAGACAAAAATAACTCCTGGGATTAGAAACAGGAGTACATATATTTGGGACAACCCAAAAAAAAAAAAAAGACTATTTATTTGTGACGGAGGGGGTATTGATAACTTTTGAAAATTATGCAATGTCTCAGCATTTCATGAGTAAAAATATAAGAAAATGACAATGAACGTAAAACTTTGATTTTCAGTTAAATGTAATTGCTTGTGAGCCACTGTGTGTTTCCTCTCTTTTTGGTGGTCATTTGGTTTTGTTAAATTTCTGCAACTGCGTTTGTTCCACAGGAAAATGGAAAAAGGACAGAATCATGGAGTGACCTCGATTTCCAGTTACTACCGGTCATTGAACTAAAATTTCTGTTTCTCCATCTGTGTGATACTAGCTCAAAATACTTCTGCCTTCATATAGAATTTTGAATCTGTTCCCAGAATTTCGGTTGTCACAAGTCAACTGAAGAACAGACAAATGGGGGGAAAAAGGAAAAGAAAATGTTAACCTTGGGCTAGGAAACTAACAGAAATGATCATATAGTGTTGAGGTTCAAATAGTGTTTCCGCATCACAGGAGTTATGGTATCCTGCCAGTGTTGGATGGCAATTGACTCCTTGCATTTCTATATGGAGTATGGCATGAAACCTCATGACTTCTTGTAGCCTTCTACTCATTTTCTAAATGCTTTTTTATTTATTTATTTTTTTGTTCTTAGAGTTAACACCCCCTCTTGTGGGGCATCCCCACCCCTGAACTTTTTGTTGCACTCACAATCTCTTACTTCATAACAGGTAAGGATGCTTTAGTCAAAGCCAGAACTGGCAATGGCAAAAGTGTTGCTTTTCTGGTATAGTTAACATCTTATATGTTTCTTGTTGCTTTAGTACCACCATCCTGCGCCATGCTCCCCCCCCCTTTCCCCAATCCTTCTACTAAACATAAGCAGCTTCCTGCTATTGAAACAGTCCTGAAGGCATCACATAGCAAAATGGTTAGGCAGGTCCCACCAATTGAAGTCCTTATTATCTGTCCTACAAGAGAACTTGCGAGTCAACTTGCAGCAGAAGCAAAAGTTCTTCTGAAGTATCACAAAGGCATTGGTGTGCAAACATTAGTAGGAGGAACAAGATTTAAAGTTGATCAAAAGCAGCTAGAATCAGATCCGTGTCAGGTATTCCTACATCTTTAGCATAATGGTAGTTCTATGCTACGTAAGAACTGCTAAGAAATTCCAGCCTGTTCCTGTTGTTTTCTTTGCCAGCATGTTCACTTGTAGCATTTGATTTGGGGTTTGGCTTCTGCAGATTATTGTTGCAACTCCCGGTAGATTGTTGGATCACGTTGAAAACAAGTCTGGCTTATCTGCACGTTTAATGGGACTAAAAATGCTTATACTTGATGAAGCAGACCACTTGTTAGACCTTGGATTTCGAAAGGATCTAGAGAAAATTGTTGATTGTTTGCCTCGCCAGAGGCAATCTTTACTCTTTTCTGCTACAATACCAAAGGAGGTTTGAGTTTTTTCCTTGTTATTACTGTAAAGGCGAATTAATGTAATATAGGATAAGAGAAACTGTTAAGCTCTTTGGTTTGAAATTCAAGTCATGAATTTTCAGGTCCGTCGAATGTCTCAACTTGTTTTGAAAAGGGAACATTCTTACATTAATACAGTGGGCATCGGTTGTTTGGATACTCATAAAAAGGTACATCATTACAACTTAATGGCTGTCAATTTTTGAATTGGCTAACTGAAAAGTTCCACCTCCCTGTATAGAAAAATGAGCCTGCTAAAATTGAGAATCCATGTTAACAGACAGCTATTTTATGGATATTAGCATCATCCTCTTCATCCTTACTTAACTTGCATATCCTCTTCATATTTACCTGACTTTCTCCAAGTTCTATAGTGCCTATTAATTGGTGCTCATTTTCACTTTCAAGCAGGTTAAGCAATTTTATCTTGTGGCGCCACATGAACAACATTTTCAAATAGTACACCATCTTTTAAAGAGCCATATGTCTGAAGTACTTGGTTACAAGGTAGGTTGCTGTGGCTTTTGTGTTGCATAAACAATTTTATAATTCTCAAATGACGCATCTTTTCTTTCTCATCGACTGTTGTTGGGCTTCCTTGCAGGTAATTGTTTTCTGTACAACAGCAATGATGACATCCCTCTTGTTCTCCCTTTTACGAGAGATGAAATTGAATGTCAGAGAGATACATTCCAAAAAACCTCAGACATTTCGGACTCGAATATCTGATGAATTCAAGGAATCAAAGGGACTGATTCTAGTAACATCAGATGTTTCAGCTCGAGGGATGAATTATCCTGATGTTACACTGGTTATTCAGGTAAACGGATAAAGGGAAGGTCTTTATAAATGTGTTAATAAACTTTGAGAGCTATATTTTCTCATGTGTAAATAACAATTCTTTAACGAACACTAACTTTTGAAGGTTAGATTTCTATTTGCTGTATGAGAAGGATGTTCAGATCTTCTTATCCCCTTCTCTTTTCTACTCAACGGGTATCAATAAGAATGAGCAGCTCGCATGCATCTTTTGGTCGTCTGCATTTCTTTCTTTATTTTTTATTTTTTGACACAGTGCCATCTAGTGAAGAAAATTTTCTTATTGTAGGCACATCCTTCCTCGCTAGGATTCCTTTTTGGCTTCTTGTTAAATATTTCCGGGTAGATTGTCCTTGTAGGAGTGCATTTCTGTATTTCCTTTTAACAGCGTACGGATGTGTGTGAGAGCCATCATTATGGATTATGATCTGTAGACGATTTTCTTTTCCTTTTTTGTTTTTATGGGGGTGGGTTGTTTCCTGGTTGCTTACGGTTTACCAAATTTATTGGTTTAGATCTTTTTCTAGATTCATGGTTTTGTTTCTGTCCAATTGGTTATCCGTCAATAATTTCATTTGATTAATACAAAAGTGCATGGAGTTAAAATATTTAGTTACTACCTTTATTTATTTATTTCTAATCCTCAAGATGATTCAGCTTGTTTCATATAAGTAGATCAATGCATTAAGTGCTTGGCAAATGTATATCCGCATGCACAATAGGCTGTGTGTATCTGTATTGGTGCTCATCTCTGTATTCCCAGTTAACTGATTTTCAAGGTGTTGATCTTACTAGGTGGGTATTCCCTCGGATCGAGAACAATATATTCATCGTCTTGGACGAACAGGCCGAGAGGGCAAAGAAGGTGAAGGAATTCTACTGCTTGCACCTTGGGAAGAATTTTTCATGGATGATATAAAGGACCTTCCAGTTGAGAAATATGTTCTGCCAGATTTGGATTCCGATGCAAAAGTAAAGGTCAGTAATCTCTTTTCTGTAATGGACTTTCCTAAAGGGAACTGTTTATTATAGAACCTCCTCGTTGCAATCTGATACCTCTTGCTCTTCCGATCTAAAAGGAAAAGAATGGAAAGAAGGAAAATGGTAACTTATAAAGGATTAGTTGACATTTGCAGATGGAAGAATCTATGGATAAGATTGATACTAGTGTCAAGGAAGCAGCTTACCATGCTTGGCTCGGATATTACAACTCAATTAGTGAAGATCGGAAGAGATAAAACATCACTAGTTGAGTTAGCCAACCGGTTTTCACAATCTCTTTTTCTAGAGACGCCTCCTGCGCTTTTTCGGAAGACTGTGTTGAAGATGGGATTGAAAGGCATTCCTGGCATTCGAATACGGAAGTAGCAGCTGTCTTTCATTGCTTGGATGTTTCACATAACAGAACTTTGTACATAAGCCCTGGAAAGAGGGCCATTCTAGGAGTATTGGTGTTTTGGTCTCTGCATTTCGTTTCTCCTAGGATGTTCTGTTTGCAGGTGTTTGCCTTGAACTTCAGCTTACGAACAAGAGAATTAAGGATATAGTGATGTAGCACATTGCAAAGCAAATATTCATTTGCTTATTGTACCTTGCAGACTTCATGTGGCATTTTTGCATCCCCATGAATTTTACACTCTGGAAAATGACAAACTAATTATGCTTGGATTATGTTATTAACCAGTTATCATTCTTTCATATGTTATGGAAAAGGGGCGGCTGGGCATGCAGCCGAGGATGATAGTTGCATAAATGTAGAGATCGGAAGAGTGTTGTGCTTCCACTGTCTAGTTGCATAAATGTATGTGTGGTAAGGTCTTGTGCTTCTACTGTCAAAGGGAGCGCAAACGGCCCAGTTTCATGCTTGCAAGACCTTTCTTTTAAAGAAGGCTAGTGTTGCTGAAATCTCGTGTAGATTGCTCTTTTTGATCATATTTGCCACCTTTTTGGCACTTGCATGTGTGCTTCGGCTGGAATTTGAATCATATCTGCTGTATACGCACAGTGAAGCTTTAAACTTGCAAAAGCGATGCTTGGTCGAACCAAGAGATTGTGAGACAGTCCCATCGAAGGAACAAAAAAGAACCGCCTCTTGATGGGATGGGATACAATGCCAAAGGCAGATGCAAAGAATGTATAGCATTGCATTTTATCAAGTGATTGTGACATAATCTTTGTCACGTTTTACCAAGTAACTCTTGTATGCCTTCTCTAATGACTTTTTTTGGTCGTTATATACGCATGGTAGTGCAAGTGATAATACATGTGTAGAAAGAGTGTGCATGGTAATGAGTTGAGTTTCATATTTATTTTTACTTTTTGTTACTATACATACATGCGACTTTTATGTACTTTCATGTTATGTGAATTTGAAATTTAATTCTAATTATAGTAGGATTCAACTTAAATGTGAATGATAAAATTCATCTATTTGGATGAACGATGTCTGTTTTCCAAAGGTTGGAGGTCTATTGATACAGATTTAAAGTATAAATAGACGCAAAGGTGGGGGGACGTTTGCTGAATTTACCTCTTAATTGTTTTGCACGTATGCAAATGGTCGGAAGTCTAACACGGAGTCATTTGCACATGATAAATCTCAAATAATTCACTTTACTATTCTAGCATTATTACTGGAGTCAATCAATATATTTATTATAAGAAAATAAAAGTAATTTTAGATGTATATTAAAATTTGAAAGTATATCATTGTCCTTGGTTGTATTTCATTGACTACCAGCAGTAATCATTTTGTGGTTTTAAATTTCACATTTTAGTGTATGCAGTGTCCTTTTTGTCACGCAGTGTAATTTATTCCCAATGTTGTTTTCCCCTTATTCTTTTGTGCATATTATATGGATTTATGGGTGACAAGTACTCGCTTTGTAATATCAAAAATAATAATAAATAATATCATTAAAAATTAGCTTGTCATAATATCCTTTCGAAGGACTATTATCTACCTTCTGTGAACTATTCGTATTGAATTTAACGCAAGAATTGAACTAATCTAACAAGAAAAAACCTTTTCAAAAAACCTCTTGGAGGTTTTGTTGTAATACTTCCTATCTAGCACGGCGTGTGTGGATGTACTCTATATGTATTTAAATTATACAAGACTTATATGAAATACACGTAGTTTATATGAACGAGGTGGAAATTTTGGTTACAAAACTTGTGAAAGGTTTTTGAAAATTTTCTATAAAATTAAATCATAATAGCTTATATAGCTAAACATGATTATTGATTGTCATCTCATTCAAAACAAAAAACAACGGCAAACGGTGGCATGGTACTATTAGCCGACGTCGACTCTCATAAATAGAAAATGAAAGCTGACAAATGTTTCATTTTCTTAATAAGAAGGTTTATTAATTTTTGTCAACCAACAAGTTTTCTTAGTATTAATTATCAGTTGGATCAAACAAACTTATAATAAAGATACTTTTGGCACAAAATTTAATATTACCAATAAATTTCCTATATACCCCCAATAATAATAAACAATAAAAATTGACGGTCCTTCTCTGTCGGCACATGAGACCTTAAAGTCTTAACTAACAATTATGATCTAAGAAAAGATTAATTAACATATTCAAATGTGAAAAATTGAATGATTCTCATTACTACAAGTCAAACCCTTCCAACATCAGCAAAAAGGGTTTTCAATTTTATAATAATTATTATTATTGAACCTTTAATATGAAAAAAAAATATTACTTCAAAGCCAGAAATTTTTGAAAGAAATCAATAAATTCAAATGTGAAGAATTGAATGATTCTTATTACTCCAATTCAAATCCTCCCAACGTCGACAAAAAGAGTTTTCAATTTTGTAATTATTGTTGTTGTTGTTGTTATTATTATTATTATTATTGCACCTTTAATATGAAAAAAAAAAAAAAATTACTCCAAAGCCAGAAATTTTTGAAAGAAATCAATAAATTCAAATGTGAAGAATTGAATGATTCTTATTACTATAATTCAAACCCTCCCCATATCAGCAAAAAGGGTTTTCAATTTTGTAATTATTATTATTATTATTGAACCTTTAATGTGCAAAAAAAAAAAAAATTACTTCAAAGCTAGAAAATTTTGAAAGAAATCAATAACTAAAAAGTCTTATTTCTAATCATTTCCACTTTGGTTTTTTGGTTTTATTTTTTGGGTATTTTCTCCATTCACCTTGCTAGCAGTAAACCCCTCTCGTAAAAAATATAACAAGTTTTATGTTGTAAGATGTGAAAGTGTTTCTTTATTTGTCAATTTATTACTCACTGAATTACTCTACCTAGTTGTCCCCCCTCCCTTTTTTTTTTTTTAATTTCAGATGTTTTGCAAGTGATGTTAGGACTACACTATCTAAACTTTGTCAAATGGATGCACATGAAATAGATATATATATATATATATACACACACACAGAGGGATATAGCCACACTCGCACGATAATTTGGTGGGGCATGTGTGTATCATTGGTATACTTTTAATGTCTTTGGGTCGTTGGACCTCAATAAAGTAGTCATTAAAAATATATGAATAGAGCCTTGTGTGGATCCAACGTATATAAAGAAATAATTTAACCAATAAGAGATTTCGCTCCTGTATGGCTAGATTGACAAATAAATCACATTTCTCACCAACCAAACATCACCAAGAAAGTCAAAATGCTCACTTAGAAGTAGAAAATTGTAAAAACAGTCAAAATGTACACGTAAAGGAGGCTAAACCATTTCAGACAGGCAATAAGGATTGGTTGAAATGTCTCTTTGACTATTTGGGGGTTAGAATTTTGTGGGCAGTTTTGCCATTTCACCTCCCAAAGTAGGTCTGGTGCCATATTATTAATACCCATCATACCTTTCTACACTGGTGAAATAACTCATTTCAACCATCACCTTCTTCTGATTACATCCTACTGAGTCCTCATGAGAGTTTATTATTCCTCCATCTCATTTCTGCTAGTCATGGTGGTAATACTATCCATCAGCCACTGCTCGACAAGCCGGAACCTCCACAGAGCCGCTGTCGAAACTGCCACACAGAAACCTACAACAGAGTTCCAATCCCAATTCTCATGGTATTCCACGGTAGAAGCTCCCAAGAAATCCAAAAGCAGAGATGATGATACAAGTTTCAGGGAGTCTGCTCTTAGGTGACTGGAGTTCCGAGTGCTTTTCCGATTTAGTAGCTTCTTCCTTGTTCCAACAGGTCTTGGATCACTCAAGAAGTTTTTCAATCAATAGTGAGCACTTTAGATCAGCTCTCCCAGTTTTCCTTCTCATGTAGAAATGTAAATTATATGTTGATAATTTTTCTTTCTGGTTTTGGTTGTATACACAAATCACAGATGCACACAGGATTGGTTATGTTAGCATACTTACAGAATACTCATAGTTACAGAATAAGTTTATTATCTTACCATTAATAGAGATTTGTTCCAGCTATTGATGAAATTCTATGAAACTCTTTCATTCTTGAATAGCCACAGCTTCAAGAAAAGGGCATGAAAAGATTTGAAAAAAAAAAAAAAAATCCAACTCAGTTCTAAAGGATATTAGCACACAGGAAAAATAAGTAACGATCTTTCAAGTATATCTTCGGGCAGTATATCCCAACTAGGTCAGCATAGCGGATATTGAGGGATGCTGGCGTGTCTCAAGCCGAGTTCTAGAAGGTGGGGACGGCTAGTTGGTAGTGTTAAAAAAGCTCGTATATGTCTGCCCGGCTGGAGATGGGTGTGTTGGAGAAACAGAGAGCCACCGGCTATGGATGCTCAAGTTTTGAATAATTGTAGCGGCCAGAAATAAGTAGAAAGGGGGAATAATGTGCCAAGCAAATACATCTGAAGTACAATCAACAGCCAATCAAAGTAGGAATTAGTCACCGACCTGACTATGTAAAAAGCTATAGAGAAGATTATAATCGAGATTCCAGAAGTCAAACTAATTAATAAACAAACAATTAGCTAACCCATAAGAATATATTATTCAGGAGTGTGAGGGCCACATGGTTGGCATGGATGAACCTTAAGAAATAATTGTACAAACAATATAATAATAGACCATATACACTGTTTCTCCCATAGAGGTCAAACATTTGTATTATGAGCATAATAACTTCATAAGACAGAGCAATAAAGATGCACAGTGGTAGTTAGAAATCCATCCGAGTAATGGTGTCTGAACCAGTCCAAGTTGGACTGGTTGTAGAGAGGCGTGAAGGCCTGCTTATGAACCTAAATCAGTTTTGGCTATGTTTGGATCTGGTCTTTGACATACGTCCTTGAAGCCTGCATTCTAGTCCCAAGGTCAGCGAAACTGGGTTGCACCAGTTGCATAGCGGTCCAAATGGCCAGCTTACAAGCACGAAAATGTCCAGGTTTCATGACCTGCTTGCCTGGCTGCCACATTTCTCAGTCACCTGCAGGATCACCCCAGAGGGGCCAGGCAAGATTGGCCTGTAGACTTGATGTTTTTCTGTTCTTATTTAAGAATTTATTTGCCTTTTGACCTGTGCCAGCCAGCTGGTATTGGTCTAGGGGCAGCAGCAAATAGTTTGGCACAGCTGCCGGGTTTTTTCTAGGACCAGCTGCCCTCGGTCTAGGCAGATTAGTCCACTTTTACATCATTAAATGCTAAGACTGGCAACCCCGCAAACCTAACATATCAACAAGAAATCCACCGCATCTAAAGAGAAAAATGTAAAGGGACATTGAAGACAAAGAATTGATTTTGTTGATAATAATATATAAACTTCCAAGTGCAACTTAGCAAGATAGGTAACAGGTCTCCAGCAAGTAAAGAACTGAGCAATCGACATTCTATTTTTGCATGCATCTCCAAAGCATGTAACAGGCGAGAAATGTATTATTTACAATGTAGTCTTTTCCCCCCACCCAATCATCGATGGAAAATGAATCATGAGGAGCTCTTCAAATGATTCAAATCATGTCACATTCACGACGATCCCTTAAGAACCCTTGTATAACCTTGATTTTATACAACTACACAATAAGATGCACACTATAGATATCATTTTTACACATACCTTGTCATCATTATCATGCTCAAACTCAAAAAAATCATCAGACATCAAAGAGCCTTGTATATAATAAGCAAGAGATAATAATGCTGCCAAGAGGCAATATGCTTCCCAACTCCACCTAGGTCAGCATGTGGATGTACAGCCAGCTGAGAGTTGATTATGCAATCCTCCAAGCCCAATTTCTTGAAATGCTTGAAAAAAGCTGAAGAATCTCATTAACCCAAATTAATCACGTGATGAGAGGTCTCTCAGAAACTGCCTCCTTGTCCTGAGTGCAAACGACATACAGTTATGGTGACCAAACTCCGCAAGTTGAAGTAAAATAAGAAGATGTCCAAATTCTTTGAATGGAGCTTTTGAAGGAAACAGGTAGCATCAAAGTAAAATGAATCGTACCTTGCTACAAGAGCTCCGTTCCAACTGGATCTACAGAAAAGTTAACATAGAAAGCTTTCTGGACAATGGGCTGAAATTTAGATCTCCATATCTGTTTATTCCAATTCACTCAACTGGTCAAAATTATATGACTAGTATCTCAATTTAGTATTAGGAATATGGGGTTGATATTAAGGTAAACGATCACTAAATTCTACATTGTACAGTTGTTAAGCTTTAAGAATGTTGAAGCTCATGATCTGAATTGGTTTTTCCGTGTAAAGTATGTTGTTTCATATAAGGTAACTGAGGGATCTGAACTTAAATTATAGTCACTACTGAGATCATGCATAAAATATCAAACCTATTCTTTGCAAAGCCAATGGATTAGGCTGCTTACATCATTATATTCTGAGCTGTTCACAAATATCTCGTAGGCCTCAGCTGATTGTAAGAACACTAGTTAGTAGCCAATATTCCATATATATGTATATACACACACACACATTAGGCCGACTTGTTCTCATTTTATGTATTAGAAATGGGTTAATGGGGGAATTAAGGTGTTTTTA
>CAVNYN010226277.1:0-12434 GCA_963692815.1 Nyctanthes arbor-tristis | reverse complement strand
CCCCCCCCCCCCCCCCCCCCCCCCCCCCCCCCCCCCCCCCCCCCCCCCCCCCCCCCCCCCCCCCCCCCCCCCCCCCCCCCCCCCCCCCCCTTTTTAACATTCTTAATATGAAAATGCCAAGTACTCACTGTGAGCTTCTTGCTTCTCCTTGTTATTGGTTTTAGTATAGTTGTTATTGTTCATTATTACTAATTTTTAGAATGTGTCAACGTTTGTAACTTAATTCATTTTACACTTTACAATTGAAGGATGTATCTTGTAATAAGTCCATATCAACAGAGTTTAAATGTCTATTAAAGATTTGGTCAAAATTCTGCACAAGTTATGTTTTATTGATACTGTTAGAAGTATCGGTATTTCTACCATTCAACTGTTATTATTTTTTATCGATACTTTGATTTTCTCTCATTTTAAATGCATGTCTTATGTGTTGTTCTTGCCACTTGGCAGCCAACTATTACTTTTTATTTTTCCTCTTTTGTTTTGTGTTTTTTGTCAACTCATATTTCAACCTAATTTTGAAAGGTCAAATAAAATTCAAATAAAGAGTTCTTTGTGTCAATGCTAAGCTCTTGTGAAATACCATATAAGAGCATTTCAAAAGCTCTAAAATCATTAACCATAAGAAAAGCGGAAACATAATAAAATGAAACGCTAAAGTCGTCTTTTATAGATATTAATATATATTGTGTATTTCTCCCTTTTTTTGTCACTAATCATTAAAATAATTTAATAATTTTATTTAATAAACAAAAGTCATAATGCAAGCAGATGAATTTCATAGGTCGTTACAAAAAAAGAGAGTATATTTTTTTCAAAGTTAATTTCTTGAATAATTTGTAATTGACCCACCTTAGTATATAACTCGATTCAACCTTTTGATTTTCTTTTCTTTTCTTCTCCTCCATTATATTTTCCTTTTTCTGTTTTTCTTTTTTATTTTTTGGGATAAAATAACCTGTTGATTTACGATTGATGGCTAGTCAGAGATTATAAACATTAGCATTCAAGAATATAAGATGACTTGAGAACAAAACCTTCCAGAAGTTTTGTAGCAAAAACTCTCACTTCATGTAGGGCTTTGCAAAAAGATCGACCCCGAGAAGCTCAAACCGAGATTGGACCGAAACCGTCGACCTTGGTCTGGGCTTTCACTTTAAAATATCGGGTTTGGGCTTGATTTTCAAGCCCAAACGGTTCTGGTATGGCACTGGGCTTTGACATAGAGTTCGAAAAAACCTGAAAAGCCCAAAAAGCATAACTTAATATTTTACTGTTTGCTCTATCTTCTAATCTCAATTTTGACACATGCTAGAAAAAAGTGAAAGAATTTAAATAGAAGACATTCATGAAACATAGTTCAAAGAGAATAATGCGTTTATTTTTATCGATCAAGTTATATATCTTTACATTCTTAAACATAAAGGAAAAGATAGCTACTTGAATAGCTATGGTAGAATTAGTATGTAGTGAGTTGATTAGTTTTGTATTCGTTCTTGTATGACATAGATTTGAAGTTAAATGAAATAAAATTGTTGAGTAATTGATTTGATACTAACTAGATAGAGAAAAAAAAAATTGGAGAGTAGTAACATTTTAGAATAATGATTTTCTAACTAAAAGACATAATAAAAAAGACTCTCATGTACTTCTGGATTTTTTCGTTTTTATATTTGAAAATTAGTATTGATTTTTCATACATATATTAAGTTTGTTTCTTTCTCATATTTAGACATTTAAGATGAGTTTGATTGCCATAATTGAAAAATGGTAGTTTTCCACATAAATTTCCCCTTTTGCAATATTTGATTGGCTATTTTCCCGTGGAAAGTATCGTCTCACTTTTGGTCACGTGATCATATATTCCAGATCGGAAGAGCGTCGAAAATATTTTCTTAGGGGACCTAGGTAATTCGTTCTTCAGGGAATTGGAATTCTATATTTCTTAAATATTGGTTATTTTTAATTTATAAAATATAAAAAATTAGAAAACACACATATGAATTGAGAATTTCTTATTTTCTTTTTTGAGATTTTATGTAGCATGACATTTCTTTCTAATGTTAACGAATATAAGATCTTATAATCATTTGAAATTCTAATTATAGATTATTATTGAAATTTAAAACTCTGTGTTATCTTCATATCCATGCATAAATCACTCACTGAATTTCTTGCAATTCCTTTTTTAGTATAAGCTTGCACTTTTTAAGTGCATTACTGAGATTATTACTGGCCTCAAAATTATTTATTGAATCATGAGTGCTAAACCATCTGATGAGACTATAATCATTGCAAAGCGCTCTATGTACTCTATCTTTAGAGCCATTCTCAAAGCGTTTTCATCATATCATCATTATCTATGAAAAAATCATGCAAGACAAAAGCTTGACATTAGTTGTCTTTTTTTTATTCGTTGTGATTTGATTTCGTTTCAAATATAAACATATATTAAGTTCAAAATTGAAGTTTGTGTAGTTTTGACAAATAAAAAAATTTGGTAAATCAAAAAAATACACGGAAAAGGGTATAATTTATATATAAAACTTGATAATTTCTATAAAAAGATAATGACTATCAAATAATAAAACTTGATAAAAAAGATTATTTCTATATAAAATAATATCTGTCAAACACCAATAGATAAAAAACAACAACTATTTTTAGGTGGAAAATTAAGCCAATGAAAGACGTGTAATTGACATTTTCCATGAAAATTAATTTTAGGGAATTCAATTATCTAAAATTTATTTTCTTTCCGTATATTTTCTATGCTTCTAATTAAACAGTACGTTAAAAAATTAGAAACCCAAAAAAAAATCTGAAAAGACCCGAAAAATTACTCGAACCCAAACTGGGTCAGAAACCAAACGGGCTTGCCGTTTACAAGCCTGAGACCGGACCAAACTAAACATAATCGGTCAGGTATTAGGCCTTTCAAAACTCGAGTCTGAAACCTAAACGCACACCCATAACTTCATGTGACGTGTATCTATGCAAGTCACATGAAATTGGTGGTTTTGCCATCCCTGCTCAATTTATAAACTTGTCTCAAACATTTGTTGTATGGGTCCTTTACTTTTATTTATTTATGTTCTCAACTTGTTCCGAACATTTATGCTTGGTGTCCAAATGATTCTTTCGAAATTGCAAGCAAGAAAGGTAGGAAATATATTGATATTTCACATATTTAAGATGGACATTTTCACCATAGTTCTCGAAAACGGATATTCTCAACATTATCCATAACTTACAGGAACTTTTTTTTTTTTTGAAGTGCAATAACTTACAGGAACTTTATTTGCATATATTTAAATGAAAAATTAATTTTTTAAAGTGGGAAAAATGGTAACAGGCTTTAACTGAGTGATGGGATAATATCTCTTCCAACCCCGCGCCCTAATAATTGCAAATTTGATCCTTTTATGGGCTCCCATGCGGTCATGCTTATTTCATAACCATGTTGAATAATCTTTCAGATCTATATTTATATATTAATCAAGATAGAAATAAAATTAAATCTTCAATTGAAAAAAAATTAAATTTGGTTAATTAAATCTTCAATTGAAAAAAAATTAAATTTGGTTTCATATTCTTGTTTGAGAGATTTTTCTTCATTATATATATTTTTACTATAATTTCTTATATAACGGTAAGTTTTACAGAATTATTTTTTCTAAAACATTTATTATTTAAACTGTCTCACTACCGTCCACTATTGGTGACCGCCATTATCTTCTTCTTTTTTGTTTGTAAATATATTGTTGTTGTCTATATACCACAACTTGAATATTCTTTTTTTTTTAATTTTTTAACTTTAATTTCCTTTGACTGTTTTAATATTAGTTAAAGTAACCGCTCACTACTTTATTAATCGCTAAGTGCTGTTGTCCATATAATTACAATTTAAAACTGAAATTCATTCTTTTGTAATTAATTATGTCTTCTATACAACATATTGGTCTACAATGACTTCATAAGCTAAAATGATAGTCACCAAACTCAAGGATTTGAACAAGAACAAGTCAAATTCAATTATTGAAGTTCGAGTTGCAAGAAATTTATTATTCAGACAAAAGTTGACGAAAACGTTGTTCGAAATTTCGAAATACTATTTGTCGATCTCGATATTACTTTTTGAAGTTTATTTCTTATAATTTGTTCATCTCCACATAATTTTATGATTTTAATATTTTCTATTATTCCTTCGTTACAGGGAGAGAGAATTCAAGTGACAAATAATCCCTTGCATATTTCAAAGTATAATAAACAAAGTCAGGAAAACATGGTTTACTACATTTCAAATTTGTCAGTGACTGAAAACAGTGGAAAATGTGAAATAATTTATCACGTTTACCATCTTTGGTTTACGACAAAACACAAGCGTAATTGAGTTGGTGATAGGTCATTTCCATCATCTGTTTTTAATTTCAAATTAGTTTTTGAAATTCAGAATGTATCTTCTTCTAGTGTTCTTAGTATATTTGGTATGATAATGTATTTTTATATTTTTTTTCAATACAAATGAACTTTGTATATAAGTTATGTGTTTTTAACTACATTTTCTTTTTATTTTGTTGTTATAGACTTTATTGGAAATGTTATCACTAAATATCCCCTACAACATAACAAGTCATCTATAGGAGAAGTAATTTCAAGGCACCTTGAACTTGGTTTACATTTATGATGACTATAATAGGAGTCAATGTTAGTTTATAGACTTTAATTGTTCGTTGTTATGACTACTAATCTAGAGTCAAGATTATCCTCTTTAAAAGTCAATATTCAATCGTGGGTAGTTCTACTGAGCAATGGCTAGAGTTATGAATCATGCAAATATAAAAATACTTTTGTGATAAGGAATTAAGGGTGACAAGTCAATTAATGGAATGACAAAGGTTGTGTACAAAGATGTTTTCCAAAATTTTTAGTAATATTAACAAAATATTTATTTTTGTTATCTTAAAATGCTACTCAAATAACTATTTTACTTCTATGTTGTTTAATTTCTTTACATTATATTTTGTCAACAAATTTTGACCGTGCAACGCACTAGAGCAAATACTAGTTAATATAAAATCAAAAGTAATGATCTAGTGCTAGATATCTGACGGCATTATGCCACCAGATGTTGATGTGACATGTCAGATGATACACATCTAGCATGGTCTATCAGCGTCTAGCGGTACAATGCCACAAGATATCTAGCACTATATCATTTTACATAAAATCATAGCAAAGTTTAAGAACTTCCTGAGTCAAATGTTTTGTTAGAGAACCTCACACCTCATGTGCTTGTATATATGCACGTCACAGGGATTTAATATACATGTATAGTGGATCAATGTAGGCCACATGGATTGAGAAGTTTTGTTACAATACTTGAATGTTTTTGTATATTTTCGTAATGTAAAATCAACCATGCTTGTACCATCGTTTTATTTTAAATTTTAATTAAAAATAAAGTTTTAAAATTATGGATAATTACACCTAACATCCACAACATTTCAACTTTTTATCGATTACGTCTCTAATCTTTAATTTTCTGTTTTAGCATATCCAACATTTTAAAATTATTACACTTAACGTCTCTATAACGAAAACCATCTATTACTACTGTTAAAGTTAAGGGTATTTTACTAAAATATAAAAAATAACATTTTAATATTAAAAAAATCCAAAACAGAAAGAAAAAAGAGGCGGGCGGAAATGGCAGTACAGGAGGAGATTCACTTCCCCCCATGCCCGCCTTTAGCTGCGTTGGCTGCCAGAAAGTGCTGTCATTTCCGGCAGCCAAATGGGGGAGTCTCCCCCATATTTTTTGGCTGCAGGAAATCTCAACACTTATGGCAAATGGCAGCCAAGGCGGGAGTCCTCCCCTTTCCTTTGGGTTGTCGAAAAGGCAGTAAACTACTACCATTTTCAACAGCAGGGGATGACTCCCATCTCTTGGTTATCATTTTTGGCAGCTAAAAAAGAGAGAGTCTCCCCCCACGAGATGCTGGAAATGACAACACTTTATTTCCGACAGCCATTTGGTTGCCGGAAATGGCTGCAAAGTGCTACCATGCTGTCATTTCTTGCAGTTTTGAGGGAAGGGGCTTTTTTTTCATTTTAAAAATATTAAACATTATTTTTTTTTTGTATTTTACCAAAATACTCTCAACTTTAACGATAGAAATAGATAGTTTCGTCACAAGGACATTAAGTGTAACACTTTTAAAAGGTTGAGGACGTTAAAACAGAAAATTAAAGATTTGAGACGTAATCGATAAAAAGTTAAAAGGTTGAGGACATTAAATGTAATTAACCCTTAAAATTATTATTAAAATAACGCTTGAAGATGTTATCTTTGGTGTCATTTGATGTCCCTGTTTTCTTTTTCCACTGTCGCTGACATAATCTTGAAGGACAATGCTACTTGAATAAAAGTCTATACAAAAATTATAACAAAATTAATATAAGGCACAATTTTATTTTTCAACACATCATATCACTTTTACATTAACAACAATCACACATCACACATGTCCATTTTGTCTATTTTTTTGTACCTTATTTTGTGCAATTAGAATTATTCAATCTTGAAACCATCAATCGATAGAGATCTATATCAAAATAATGTTATACAATAACATATGGCATTTAACGTCTAACAATCAATGTGAAGATTGGAAAAACTGGTGTGATCAATCTGAACTAGTGTTTTATACGGTAAACAAGAGCTCGATAGTATTCGAAATTGTGATATATATAAAATATAATAATAATTCTTGAATTCAAATTGAACTTTCTTTTTGCTTGCCATGAATAATATGAATAATGTTCAAAAATCTCTCAAAAATTTAGTTACAAAGCTTTTCGTCATATGATGCTTGTATAGATGCATGTCACATGGATTTGAAATACACATTACGTATATCAACACATGTCACATGAGATTGGAGGTTTTGGAAAGTTCTTGAAAATTTTCATGAATAGTACTTATATATATGATTCTTAAAAGATTTAGATAATTAGATTTCCATTATTCTTTGGGCAATAAAATATAATAATACGCTAATAATAACTTTATAAGGCATAAACAAACAATAAGTAGCATTAAGAGATATTCCTCAAGCTCATTGCCTAGCCTCTAAAGTTGTAGGTATCATACTATATATAACACAAGATTAAATTCTCCCTGTCGGAAATTACCAAGAAAAAGTAGAATATTTTTTTAAAAGGCCTTGTAGTAATATTCCGTTCTAGTAAATTCGTCACAAAGATTTATAGTTGACATGTTTAGTAAGAAGAATTTTAGTTCATATAGCCTTCTATTTTTTTATCTTGAATATAAAACATCAGATATATGCATCCTTTCACAACTTCGAAATCTTTAGATATATATAGTATATTATACTATAATAATAATAACAGCATAATAATAACATCAAATAAATTTTCACTAAAAAAATCAATATTATCACTTCCGTAGAATTTTGAACCACAATTATGAATGACGAATACAAGTATCATTAAGCTGTATGTTTGTAAGTTAATTATATCTCGAGTATGCTTAAACTTTTTAAGAGTTAATTCATTCTTCATTATATTTTAGATTTACGTTAAATGCTATTATTGAATTTTTCGAAAGTTATATCATATGTCATTGTACAACTTATCTTACTTATCACAGAACTTATATTACTATGTCTGTCAATTGCTACTCCACTAAAAAGTAAATAAATTCTAGATGTAGTAGATGAGAATTACCGCATGGCGATTTCGAATGTTAAAATACAATACAACCTAAAGATTTCGAAGAAAACTTGTCACAATTCTAAACCTAGTGGCAAATTGGGTAAGATTTTTTAAATTCAATGGCAAGCGAATTTAAAATTAAATATATTTACTCGAGAATTGAGATAATTTTTGAAAAGCTTAGTTGCATTTGGGGTAAGTTTTTAATTTTAACTAGTATTTCATCTGTGTGAACATCTCAACCAAAAAAAAAAAAAAACGGAGAAAAACGGAGAAAAACGTATTGGTAATAAGTTGAAATTAAATAGGTGTCTTAATAATTAAGTTTAGCGAATTCAATAAAAGCTTTCACTAACAAATGGGCAAAAAACACAAATATTGGCTCAAAATAAAATAGGAAAAACTTAAATAAACATAGCACATTAATTTGAACCCCGAAATCCGTCATTAGTAGTTTCGAAGCAACTGGTTCAATCGATCTCATTGAGTTACCCCAAAAACATATATTATGGCTTGACAATGGATATTGTATACGAAAGTTATAAAATGACGGCGGCTCACTAAAGTTATAACTAGATTTACAAATGTACTTTAAGAAAGGAAAATTCTTTTTAGAAAGGTTGATACTAAATTATTTCAATATGTTAGAGATGACATATAGGATCACTTTTGAAAGACTAATGATATTTATTTAGAATGGAGATCGATCTTCAGTTTAGTTGACATTTTCTCATTGGATAAGGAATGCTCTTCCGATCTTCCATGTATTTATAATTATCTACACATCCTCTAATGTAAAAATATCAATCAGTTCAGTCTAGATAAATAGCACAACTACTTCTGAAAAAAGTTAATGATATTTGATATAATTAACCCTATTCATAGGCATCACAACTACATGGAATCAAGAACCCAGCAAAAGATGATAAAATAATGTGAAATGCGCAAAATGTGAGCTTAAGACCTTCCTAACTTCGGCAATATTTAAGAATGATGATAAGTATCAAACTTGTACTTGAATTGATTAAGTGGTTCAAACTCACATCATTTGTCATTTCATGGAGCTTGTATTATTCTTCCAGGTTATTCCATTTTGCTTCTATATTGAATCAAGAATCAATTGAACAAGTGGATTATTCCAAGAAAATACACTTTAATGATGTGATTAGAGAGAATTATAGTTTCTTATGTTAGATATCTTTTGCAGAGTGGTATGCTTTATAGAGAAGGCAATGCTTGGTTTCTTTATATAATAATGGTAATTATATTAGGGAGCATATGATAATGGGTTTCTTTTATTAGTTGAGAATCTAATACTAATATTAAAAACTTAAAGTTAAAAATAAAATTGAAAAAGAAAAACAAACATGGCAATATTGTCTACCAACTTATTATTTATACTGTCATTAACTCCTGGAGCCCAACTTGAGAGTTTTCCGTGTCTTTTTTGAAAAATGATATACTCTTATGGACTGATATTTGAAGAGAGAACATTGAGAAGAAAACGGAGACTTTGGTCACATCAAACTGTAATGTTAAAGATTAAGAGGAAATTAACATCTTTTGTAGTATTGAAATCAGTGGATCAGGTCTACCTAAGTATCAACTTAATCACTTCTCTGTTATCCTGTCCTATGTGATCACCGCTCACCATATTGTGTCCTCATCGTGGTAAAGACTTACAACATCTTGTAAATTGGACTGAATATGCTATTACAACTGAAACTTTTGTGATCTTACCAAAAGACTAAGGGATCTAAAAAACAGTCAAGAAAATTTCAAAAGAAAAAAAATAGTTTAAAAGAAGACCTTTTTTTTCTGGGATTGTGGGGGCATGGGGGTATTGATTGATGTTCATTGAGTACAATAACATGATTGCCCAAAAACTTTCAAGTACCTCTAGGAGGTGCCGTCACTAATGTACAAAAGGCGGAAATTATATTTTTACTTTTTGGTGTTATTCATGTAAACATCCCAATTGCATTTTTATTTGGGCTGATGGACTTTTGTGGTTGGAATAAAGTTATAAACTTTGTGGGCTACGGCCCACAATGATTTCACGTGATGATTTTTCAGAAGGGTGCCCTTTTTTTTTTTTTTTTTTTTTAAATGGGTGAAAATTTGGTAGCCTGATGACATATAAATGGAGTAGGAAAGAAATTGTAGAAATACACCCTTGTTTGTAAAAAATACCAGTGTGTAAAATTGAAAATAAAAATTAGGTAACCAAAGAGAAAAAAGGGAATGAAAATCTCGCAAAATTCAACTATGGAAAAGATTGCAACTGAATTCAGTTGCATTGCCCTAGATTTGGTGGATTCCAGTTCTATCATCCTATGCTAATTCAAAAATCCAATACACGCGCGCGCACAGACACACACATATATATGGATTAGGTATATCTTAGAATTTCTAATTCTCAAAATACCCAAATCTAAAAGCACCAACAAGAACAAAAAAGTTGGTTCAACGAACGGTACGATACTACTTCCGACTGCAGTGAGTTGTCAAAACTAGAAATCATTCCTATTTCCCTTGGCGTAGCAATTCTTTTTAAGGAACTACAACAACAATTTGTATCTCAATTGGAATAGTAGTTTGAGTCCGTGGCTTTTTGGGCTCACTTTGAAGATTGGGCAGCAAAGAAATTCTCACTGAAATCAAAATCCTCCCAAGTCTTGCTGATTACAAATGAAAAGCATAAAATCTTCCCCATCTTAAAAGCTGTTGTTTCTCTCAAAATATCGTTTTTCCTTTTTCTTGATGGATACAGATGTTCTTGGAAAAATTACTTTTAGTTGTAGGTGGATAGGTTCAATAGAAGCAAATTGCAGGTGCAGTGTTCGATATCGATTTGTAAGGAGATCAGTGGTGGATGATAGTCAATAATTTCCGATCTCGGAATAGTTGGCAGATTCAATATGATTAAGATGGGTTCTATTGTATACTCATTGTTCTTACTTGTTTGAATTTTTTATGGATTCTATGGTTATGCGGATCATGCTTATTTATACAATTACCTCACCAATGACTAAGATATAAAGACCTATAAGCATATCAAACATGAGTTGGTGGAAATGGAACAAATACTTTTGTTTTTCCAAATGACACATATTGTTACGTGCAAATTGTAGTTACTTCTAAGTTATCTTTTTATTTTTTTCTTTCTCATGATTTTACTGGTTGCTTTGGGTTAGTTTATGTTTAATTATTGATTCTTGATTAAAAGTGAGTGCTCCATAAGAAATATCTTGATTAGAGAAAGAAAATAACATGTGTTGGTTTGAGATGTCTACTTTTATCAACTTGAAGTATCATTTGATTATCAATTTATTACAAACTTTATATTGTGAGTTATTGGGGAAACGTGACACATGTAAATAAATTGGTAGCAAGCACTTATATCATATCAACATATCAAAATATTCAGTATCGTAGTCACGTGTCATATAACTTTATATGTATTCCTTACGAGGTATTACGTATCAAAATATTCAGTATCGTAACCACATATCAAATATATATATTTTTTGAAAATGCACGCATCAAAATGTTACTTACAACTTATCATGATTTATTTGGAAAATATATGCATGTGTACTAGTAGTAGTCATTGATATCAAAACAATGTATCAAAATATTTAGTATTATAAACTTATTAGACAAACTGAAAACGAATATGAGGGATTATTGGGGAATTGAGTAACAATTATATAAAGACTGCTTTCACTTCCCTTAACAACATGTAGAGAAGTGTAATATCAAATGACGAGTACTCTAATTGGTGGTGGAGGGGTGGTGATTTTAGAAGTCGGACAACAACGAGACGCTGCTTCACTTTTGGTAGCTCTATAGATAGACAAGAATAGATGAATGTGAAAGAAATTATACTTCTGAGTTTGTTTTTTTATTTTTTGATTTTAATTTTCAATTAAAATAAATACTAATACTAATGGATAATAAATTTTTGAGAGATTCATGGAAGATAGAAGTCATATCTAAAATTCAAAAAAAAAAAAAAAAAGCCTTACTAATAAAACGGATCCTTGATGATATCTTGATTTGCTATACAAAATAAGATTACATTTAGATATCTTTTATATTTAAAATTAAATATCAATATGAACATACTTTTCTACAATATATGGTGTCAAAATAAAAACAATCACTATTAACGTTTTTCAAGTGGGGCTGTATCATGCCTTTGTATCAAAAACCTCACCATATTAATTTTTTAATTAATTAATAAACTATTATTAATTAAAAAGATAAATAAACTACTTAAATACCTTCCAGATATTTATGATATATATTGGAAAAATATATTACAATAATAGAGAAATAAGAAAAGGAAAAATTTCCATTAAAAAAGGATAACAAGTAAATTTAAAATTCAAACACTAAAAATATGTGAGAATTAGATCGATATCTACTCATATTATATAAAATATAAATGAAAGATTGCATTAAGATATTATAAAATAATTAATAAATCTAATAATAATATTTAACCTCTAAACACATGGAGTGTAAATCTAATAATAAATAGTGTAAAATTGCAAAAAGAACAAACATACATGTAAATGTGAAATACGACCCGAAAAAATAGTGTGAGAGGTAATTCTCTCTTGTCTCTCTCTCTCTCTCTCTCTTTCTCTCTCTGAAACCTTAAGCCCAAATCTCTTTCTTTT
>CAVNYN010226276.1:0-30370 GCA_963692815.1 Nyctanthes arbor-tristis | reverse complement strand
TGAAAAAAAGAAAAGAAAAGCGAGATTAAAAGAAAATTTTAATATCAAGTAGAGTACTCTTACAATAATGAAATTAAAGGGATCTAGTTAATCAGACGGTACACACATATCAGTCACTCACACACTCACAGTCTCTTCACGCGCTAAATCGTTCGTACCCTTTAAACGCCGCCCTGTTAAAGGTTTGCCACCGCTAAACTCGGCCCCCACGATCACTCCCTTCTCTTCCTCTCTTGAAAGATATATAACGCCGTTGGAACCGCTCTATCTATCCATTGTTTTAGCATCTGCTCTCTCTCTCTCTACAACTTTTTGGCTTTGAATTCCATCCTTGAATCCAAAACCCACTGGCCTATGTCCTCCTCACTTTCCTCATCATCATCATCATTTCCTTCTGATACCCACTTTTCTTTTTTTACTTTTAATTTGTTTTCCCTCTCAAGAAATGACAACACCAGTTGTGAAGAACAACTTCTTGCCACCCGGGCTTGTGTCAAATCTTGAACAAGTCTTGTTGAGTCGGAAAGGGGGAGATGACGGTGAATCGTCCATTCCCAATGAAAACAAGGCCCAGCCCGTTTCATCCAATAATGGTGGGGATTCGAACGAGACCAGTGGTGATGATGGGTCAAAACCCATAATTTTGGTCACCAATAGTGATGGTATTGAGTCGCCAGGCCTCTCGTTTTTGGCGGATGCTCTCGTTCGTGAAGGCCTCTACAATGTTCACGTCTGCGCCCCTCAATCGTTAGTCTTCAATCCCTTTCTTTCATCTTAATCTTCGTTCAGTTTCTTGTGCCTAGTGTACTTTTTTTTCCCGATTTAGCGATTGTGTATTGTTTATTTCTGGGTTTGAGTTTGGGATTTTGAATCTGGAGGATTAAGTATACGGTTATATGGCTTTGGATGGTTCCGTTTTTGTGAATTGGCGATTTGAGACACTTGTAAGTTTTCTTTTTCCCTGTCTTTGGGAGATTTAACAATTCGATGGGTGTTTACAGGGATAAATCGACATCTGGGCATTCTTTATCACTAAAGGAGACGGTTGAGGTGGTTTCTGCTGAAATTAATGGTGCCACTGCTTATGAAGTTTCTGGTACCATTTTCTCTCTCTTTCCTTTGCAATTCGTCTAGGTAGTGCTAGTATCCAACTTGGTACAATTTTCATTATCTGAATTGTAATTGGCGTTCCTGGAATGAACTTAAAAGCAACATTTTGCTTTATCAAACTTTTAGGAACTCCTGTGGATTGTGTATCGCTTGCGTTATGTGGTGCACTGTTTACATGGTCAAAGCCCCTGTTGGTATGGTTTCTCTCTATTTATCAATTGTACTTCGTCTTCTTATTCTAAATGTGACTTAGCTACAAAACCTGGCTTCCTCACTTTTTTGTGTTTGTCCAATCTTTAGGTGATTAGTGGTATCAACAGGGGTTTAAGCTGTGGACACCACATGTAAGTGTTGCCATTTCTATGTTATCTACTTTGTAAGCTATGTTCAATATTTCTGATTATTATTGGTTCATAGGAGCTTTGAACTTATATTGATAACCTAACAATATCAGGTTTTATTCGGGTGTCGTTGCTGGGGCAAGGGAAGCATTGGTTAATGGCGTGCCATCTATTTCTATATCATTAAACTGGTATGTTGGTGATACTTATTGAACCTTACAGCTTTATAAAGTAATTGTGGAAGTATATAATGGCATGTCAATAATCTATGATAGGAAGAAAGATGAAAGTAAAGAAAGCGACTTCAAGGATGCTGTGACTGTTTGCCTACCATTGATAAATGCGATGATAAGAGATGTGATGAAGGGTGTTTTCCCCAAAAGTTGTGCTTTAAGTATAGAAGTTCCAACCTCTCCCACGACGAACAAGGTTGGTTTGGCATCTTACGTGGATACTGGTACTTTATTGAATGAAGTCATGACATATGTCGATAAATTTTTAGTTCCTTGTGAGGAAAAATAAAAGAGAAACATCTGGCATTAGTAGTAATGCTTGGTGTTTCTGAGCGTTGATCATATGCCATACGATACTGCCTTAATTCTTGCACAGTACTTCTGGTTTGGAATTGATTTACGTTGACAGTCCATCGTAAATTCTATCCGTTGCCAACCTGATAATTAGTTATTTTGCTGCTCCGATTTAGTTAATGTCTGTTAGTGATTCATTGCCTTATTCCTATTTTGTGTTTTCATGCTTTGATTGCTATTAGAATGGACCCATAGACACGTCTCGAGGAAATATTAGAAAACGATTGGGGAACTTGCTGAATTTCAACTTTTTCCAGCATATTAGTTTCAGGGTTATGGTTAAAGTTAAAAACTAGTTCTTTACAAGTTCTGTGCACATATGTCGCTGCTCGATCTGTGTTGTTCTGATAAATTGATTACTGCTGCTGCTCATTATAAGTTACGAATGAGAAATATTAGAAATTGATTTGCTGAATTATATCTTTTTGTGTGAACCACATGGGAAATGCAATACCAAATTACATTCAAAATATTTATATAAGACTCACAGAATAATTAATTATACAAAGAGAACGTAACCATTAATCATGAAAATAATCAGAAAGAAGTTTGAAAGCTGAGGATAGATAAGATGTCCATTACATTTGGCATCAGTAGTTGTAAGTATTTGTAGCTTTTCTGTGAAATGTGCGGAAACATTATTTAGGACTTACCCAGCCATGTTATGACGTTCTGTTATATTTTGTTCCCATGTATTCGTAACATATTCTATAAAAATTAATTGGACATCATGTACCTAGGTGTTGTTTGATTCTCATCGTGATTTTGAATTATAATGGGAAAACTATAATGAAGTGGAATGAATGGCGGAGATCTAATGGGTGTTTGAAATGTGTGGTTGTAATTGATTATATATCAAATTAATGGTAGCCAAAATTACAATGTGGAAAGAGGATCGAACACCCCCTTAGATGTCTTACCTCCTTGCTCTTATAAAGGGGCTCTTATTATTTTTGAAATGGACATCTTTGTTTCGACACTGGGAAGCTCATGTCTTGTAATACATTATTGTGGATCTACTGTGATTTACTTCTCAACCAATTATTATTATGTTCCACCTACAATTTAATTTGCTGCCTATTTGAAGCCCATTATGTTGTCTTGAATGATCGCTTCCACCTACAATGTTCTTCTGCTTGGGTGCAAGTATTCAACTAAGAAGGATAATAGAGCATGGCCAGAATGAGAAACCACATCGACCTAAACTATCAATTTAGAGACGCTTCGTATGATTATTGTGGATCTACTGTGATTTACCTCTCAACCCATCATTACTATGCTTCACCTACAACAAAATTTGCTGCCCATTCGAGGCTTATGTTGTTTTGAATGACTGCTTCAATGTCCAAATACTACCATCTTCTGATAGTGCACGTGTTTAACTCAGAGGTGCCTCTGGGTGTGGCCAAAATGAGAAACCACCTCGATCTTAACTATCATCTAGAATGAATTGAATTTGTATCAGTTGTTGATGCCTCCCCAAAAAAATAAAAAAATTATTAGATCGAGAAATCTATTCCGGGCTGAAATGTCCTGCTTGAGGAGGTAAACTTCTGGGCCTTTTGATGGTTGCATGAATGTCTATGATTTGAGGTTGCAGGTGTCTATAGACTATTCTAGTGATATTCTTTGGCAGGTGGAATTTCGATAAAGGCATGGTAGCTGTTGGGCACACAGCATCCTTTTATTAATTATTGGAAGATAAAAATGATACATTGAATAATTGGAAGAAAATTCAATTCACAGGAATGACAGAGAGTTTAAATAATTACTTATGTAAATTGAAACCAGATCCAATTTTAGTCTTTTGACCGACTTTTCTCTATGGGAATTTGAAAGATTGGAATCCCTTGTGCAAGGAGAAACCTGGCTTTTAAGAATTTTTAGTCTTTTTGGAGATGAGCTCAAAAATATATTCTATTTAGTAAGCTGTAAGCCAAACTTCTCAGTTTCTTCTGTGTTTCAAAATATTCAGGTTTAAGGCTGGATTTTGTTTATAGTCACAAGCACGCAAGTCTACGCAAATGCAAATATCTGTCCTGTGTTACTTTTCACTAATTAATTGATTACTGGTGATACACAGTGCAAAAACGCATGTTAAAGGAGTTCTTTATAAAATCATAAATATATTTTCGTGCCACATTCAAGTGGGAAGCTTTGATGCTCTGTTCAGAACTATGGATTTGTTCTTGAAGCCGTGCAGATTTTACAATTGATGAACATTTTCTTTCATTGTGCTGTTTATGCTGTGAAAATAAGTTTCCATTCAGCTGGACAAGTGAAATGTAGGTTTTAGCATTTAAGCAGATACTAATTTGGGCATTATCCATGCCATATGGATCCTTTGATTTTTGCTGTGTTAGAGCAGTGCATCTGCATGATTTGTTTCAATTGGCCATCTAATGATTTTGTATTCTGGTATGGGTTTGATGTCCCTTTCTAATTTGTATGCTATTAAATTGCTGAAAAACATAATTTAGTACGGGTTGTTGACACAAATATTTCTTTTCTTTAATGTTGATGCTGAGTGATTGTGTTTTTGGTTTTGGATCCAACACAGGTACATTGGGCATAAGTTTCAGATATTGATACTGTATTTGTATATTTACATTTTTTTGCCAGGGATTCAAGATTACCAAGCAAAGTCTGTGGAAGTCCTCTCTTACCTGGCAAGCGATCTCAGGCACCAGGCATCAGGCTGCTGCAAGGTTTGCCAGTCGACAAAATAATGCTCTGCAGCTTGCTCAGCTTGGACGTGATGCCTCTGCTGCTGTAAAGTTCACTTTTCATTTGTTGTGTATTTCACATTAATGCTGTTGCTGCATATGATATCTTGTAATATTCATATTTTAGCATTGCAAAACTTTCAGGGTGCTGCTCGTCGGTTGGGCACACAAAAAAAGAATATTGAGATAGTTGAATCAGTTGGTGCTGTAGGGAAATCAGATTTCAAAAGAACTGTGAAGTATTTCCGACTAGAGGTAACATCCACTAAATATGTGGCGTCTATTGTTTCTTCCTTTCTTTTCAAAAGTTTTCCTTTCTGTTTATTTTCATTAGTATGCCTTGCTTTTGTGGTATGGTTTCTTGTTGATTATGATTGAAGAAGTAGAGAATGACTAGAACACAAAATTTTCAGAGTTCTTGTTGTCATCAATTTAAACAAAATTCAATATTCAGGCAATCCTCATTTAAATGGAGATGCTGCCATGGAAAATATGAAGGTTTTGAAGATAGGATCTAAGTTTGGACGTGTCCTTTAGATGCTTATGCTTTTCTGTTTTGAGGTTTTTTAACTGGACCCCAGAGTAGTATGTGAGATGTGTTCTTGAGATATTAAGAATAAAGTATTTATTGTGATTGTGGTCAATTCTGCTGGTTAGCCCCCCCATATTTCACTAACTTCTATATTCGTAACTCTTTTCTTGGCCATAAAGTGATCTATTGTTGAGAGGAATGATGATGTTAATAATTAATTATGGCAGATGCTTGAGACAGAGCAGCAAGAAGAAGATGAGGATCTTGATTTTAGAGCCCTTCAAAATGGTTTTGTAAGTGCCATTGTCATTCTATATATGTCTCTTTTATGTTGCTTTGCTTTACTCGTGTGTATGCACAAAAATTTTACCCGGATATATATGTGACGCTTTTTATATTTCCATACATCCCATTTGGAACAGGTTGCAGTCACTCCAATCTCTCTCCCAACACATGTAGAGGCAGAGACCAAAGCAGCTGCTTCAGAATGGATCTCATCTGCGCTGGAAGCTGAGCAATAAAAGTCACCTTCCAGCCGACGTAAGCAGTAACTTTTGTACATTTTGGAGAGGCAATTCATTCATCTTGACCAACCTTATTTGCATTTTTGAAAATTTTCCTATTAGTATATCTAGTCATGAATATACTATGGAGCAAATGCTTCCCTTGATTGGCGTGTTGTAAGATGCCAATCCTTCACTAGTGTCTTTGCCACTGACGAAAATCGCGTCTTTCGTTTTACCATATCTGGACTTTGCTTCAACTTATTGTAATGCCAGCGAGGTGGGTGTTGGTTGTTTGTTTGGTTCATGGTTGTATTCAAAGTTGTAACTGGGATGCAGCCAGGTCTGAACCTCTGGATCTTGTGCTGCTGCGCCTGATAGCGTTGATTGTGTAAATTAACAGATATGTTTGTTGACTTGCTGTTCGTTTTTCTTCCTAGTTTCTACTGACGATGCACTATTGTGTTTCTTTTAGCTTGTTTACACCCCATAAGAGCTAAAATCCCTCCCCTTGCTTAAGATATTCAACCTTTATAAAGTGCAAATGGACCCTTCCCTACCTATTTTATTTTTTGCTGAAAAGTCCATCTCTTCAGTTATAATGGGTAGCTGAACCTGTACATAATTTACATCTCTATGGCTAAAAAACATCAGAAGTCCAAGAATCGAACATGCAGGGGTGGGCACGGATCATCTAAAGTTCTTTGCACAGTACTTTGGCTGCATATTTAATGACAGGTTAGGGACTTTGTTGTAAAAAATGTAGTAGGGATTCATTTGAAATTTTTGAATATGTTGAGGACATAAAGTGCAATTTTCCACGCAAAGTTGGTTTGAGGACATCCGGGGACGATGTCAGTGTTTTTTTCGGTTGAATTAGCACTGTAAGATAAAAAATTTTAATATACTTTGGCATGTTCACATACACTTACATTTTTGTGGTAATATATAAGTAGTTGAAGTAAGTTCGTGTTTATGACGGTATATTAAATTTTTGTAGTATAATCTAGTACTTTATAAAAAAATCGTGGGGATTTAACTTTTCTATCACTAGAGTCCGTTCCTTGGTTATTTTTTCTGAAACAAAGAGGAGATAGGGAATGAGAAAGGAAATATGGGCGGGGTAGGTTTACTTGAACTTGAGACCTCATGCCTAAAATATAAATATCTAATTACTGTAATACTTGTTTAAACTGTGCCCCTTTGATCATCTTAAAGTGTAGCTATTCTCAGCTTTGTAGTTTGTTTATTATAATTATCATTTTTTTAGGATTTTTCTTTTTTCTGATTCAAAGGGGGCGCTAGGGGTGGATTAGGGGAGGGGCATGTCTGGCTCGAACTCAAGACCTCTCACCTGACATATGAGTATCTATTTATTGTATTACAATTCAAACTATTACTTTGTAGTTTGTTTGGGCCCTGAGGAGATTCTTCTAGTGAAACAGATCTGGTTCCATTCTTCTAGTGAAACGGATCTGGTTCCTAAAATGGAACCAGATTTGCTGATATTGTGCTAAATCAGCGCCATGTCTCCTAAGTGGCAGGATGAGGGAGCAAAAGAAATTAATTTCCCTCATTTAACCATTTTTCCCCTCAAAAGGACTTTTTAACTAAAAATATTTTTAGAAAAAATGCAAATAAGAAATCACTTCTAAGGACTAGTTTTGCCATGTAAAAATATAATAACTTCCAATCCAATGTTAAGACAGTTTTTGAAAATGGATCAAGTATCATGAGTATATGAATGTTTTCCCATTTTTGAATCTTCAATTCCACATGATTTTTAATATCGTTTAAACAGATTATTCTTTGTCATTCTTTTCTCTTTTTTTTTTCCTTGTTTCTTTTTTAATACAAGGAGCAATAGAGAAGATGAGGGAACTTAACGATGGATGGTTGTAGTTTGAATTGAGTGAGTTACTTACCTAAAAACTTGAATATCCAACAAAACTCAAACCACTATTCTTTACCTTTCCTTCCTTCCTCTCTTTCTTTCAGGTAAATTTCACATATCGTCCCCAACTTTTACACTTAGAATTGCCTAGGTCCTTAACTTTTTTTTAGCGCTGGGTCCTCAACCTTTCATAAATGAGCGCTAAAGGTTCCTATTGACATAATTCATTTAAAATTCCGTTAAGTGATTGACAAAATTACCTTTGTAAATTTATCCTCTAAATTAAAAAAAATTTAAAAATAAAAAAATTTAAAAACAAAAAGAAGAAAAAATAAAAAATAAAAATAAAAATAAAAAATAAAAAATAAAATTTTTTTTTTATTTTTTTATTTAAAAAATAAAAATTTCACTGCCGTTTCCGACAGTGAACTTCACTGTTGCAACGACAGCTCTTGACTGCTGGGAATGGCAGCTGCCATTCCAGCCATTCCGACAGCTCACAATGGGGGGAGCTCCCTCCATTGTTCTGCCATTTCAGACAGTGAAAGACCCCCCTTCAATTTTTTTTCTTTTTCTTTTTCCTTTTTTGTTTTCAAATTTTTTTATTTTTAAATTATTTTTTTAATTTAGAGGATAAAGGGTATAATGGTAACTTTGTCAACCATTTAACGGAATTTTGGATGAATTCCGTCAATAGGGACCTTTTTCGGGCATTTATGAAAGGTTGAAAACCCAGCTCGCTAAAAAAAAAGTTTGGGACTCAGGCGATTTTAAGTGTAAATGTTAGGGACGATATGTGAAATTTACCTCTTTCTTTCCTTTTTCTTTTTTTGGTTAATTTTATAAAAGCAAACTTATTTATCAAAAAATAAAGAAAAGAAAAAAGAATAAAAGAAAGAAAGAAAAAAAAAGTGAAAAAAGCCTTCTCCATGAAAATAAAAATAAAATAAAAGAAAAACGGAGAATGAAATTGGCAGCTTCGATATAGACGGTGGCCGTCCACTGAAGCAAGCTCGAAAATGGCGTCTTCTAAAACCCTAATGCGCACCGGAGTTTCTCTAATGAACCGTTTCCTCAACCCGGCACTTCACGCGAACCCGATTCCCCACCACGGGGTTCTCTGTGGGAGTCCCCCATTGATAAGCCCACTGCAGATTTGCCCCCCGCTTTTCATTCCTCAAACTCACAGCTCCTTTTTACGGTGGCAACAGCACCAAGACGACGCCGAATCCCTTAAAGGGCTATTCCTCCACCCTTCTGGCCTCCCGTTTCTTCCGTTCTTTCTCCCCGAAGGTATTTTCCATTTTCCTATTTTTATATGTAGTACGGGTTACTTGTGTTTGTTATAATATCTAAGCATCAGTATACTTATATGAATTTCTCACAAGGGCGAATGTACTCATAGACTTACGAACTAATCGCTGTTACTTGTTGCACTTGATTATGAAACGCACATAATTTAGCGGAAGACAATACCTGGACTAATGAATCTTTGTTTCCTATTCCACTTTCACTATCATTTTTGCTCAGCAGCGGTCAATTTCAGGAACGTATTGATGTTCATTTGTTGATTTGTCTAAAGTATTTTGCTAACCTAGACAAGAATTTTATGTTTTTTCCCCTTAAAAACACCACATGAACCTCCTTAAAAACACCATACCGAGTGTGGTTTTTAGGTCTCCACCTTGGTTCATTGGAGGGTTGGGATGCACCTACCTTTTTATTAATATGTTTGATTTGAAGTATGTAACCGATGTCTACACAGTTTGGTCATGAACAAAATATTAAGGTTGATCAGGGGTTTCATGAAAACTTAATTGCGATTTGCTTATCTGATAATGAAAATAATATTGTTTCATGTAAATTTTAAGAATTGTAACGTGCACCGCCAGGCCGTATTGCTTTTCCCTTGGTATATACTCAAATTATTTGTTGCTACCTTAACCATTCTACACATTTCTGGTGAATTGGGCTGGTATGAACAATGCAAGTTTCTTGGGTATGTTTTACGTGTCTTTGCTGCATGATGAGTAACTTTGTGTTCATTATTATATCTTTGTGTGAATATTTAAGGATTTGGGTTGCGGAGTATCTTCCAAGGTTCTGTTGTGTGCTAAAGTTGAGATTGTTGCCTGGTACTAGGAATCGAGGTTGCTTTAATTGTCCATAACCATATTAGTATTCATTGTGAGTTCAGGAAAGCATCCTGGGGTGAATGAAGACATAATATTGTCAATTTTATGACTGTAAGTCAAATTAGAAGGCTTCTTCTACCTGTGATGGGACATTAGTTAAGACATATCCTGATTTTGGTTTGATTTATTTGTTAGAGACTTTGATTTCTCTGATTATTAATGTATGATGCTGATGGCATTCGACTGGGTTTTGTGTTGACTATTAACATAATAATTAGCAAGGGTAGGCTGTATAAGTTATGAGAAGGATGTTTCATTAACTTATTCTTTTAAAAAGGATTTTGGCTTCCAACAGCAAGTTCACAATGGCTCAGCTTTCAATCTAGGCAACATTGCATTTGAAAAATGAGTGCTTAGAAAGATTATGCCACACTATAGAGGTTTGCTTCAGTGTTGATTTGTGAGGCACTTAGGTGAAGGCAATTTGAGTTGTAGTCGGTTGTTGCTGTCTATAATGGATAGTTGACCAAGATTAGTATCCCTCCCCCACTGCCACAAAAAATTAATTTAAAAAATTAAAAAGGAAAACTTGGGTGTAAGGATTCACTGAAAGGGATCCAAAATGGGTATGCGAATACATTTTCTGAACTTAATTTATTATCGAAAATTGCTTATTTATAATCCTGGATGCATTTTTTCAAGGACGTATATCATACTTATATAAACATGTTATACTATTTGAATTTCTTTTAACGTCTAAAAGTGTGAAATACAAATTATAAATCATTTTATACACCAAAATGAAATAATAAAAACAAAATAAATGGTCCTTCTCATTAGAGGATCTGATACCCTTGTCATGTGCTTTCGACAGAGTGACGTCCTCTACTATAGAAGAGTCTGAACTCCCCTGGGTAAAAAGGAAGGAACTTGGGGCAACTGAATTCTTGTAGAATCCATGAACATGACTGTACAATGTTGTTTGAGAATTTATCTACCTAGATGAAGTGCTATGATTATTTTTACCCTATTGGCCTGGAGCATTATGATCAAAAGAAAACTGTTGTTGGTGGGTTTTTTTGGGGTGGGGAACAGAAAAGAAGTATGATACTTATTTACCAGTAGAACTTGCTTAACTGTTCGGTAAACAAGTCAATAAGGTGCTAACATATTTCTATGTTAAAACGGGTAAGCAATGTTTTAAAAAACATAAACGGGAATTGAGGTGTTTTTTCTCCATGAAGCAAGGCGTAAGCCTCACCATAAGCCAAAAAAGTCAAAAAGTATTTAAAATGCAATAATAACCAAACAATTAATTATAAGCTATATTTAAACTTTACAATACGTAATTCAAAGTGTAAAAACAAACAAAGACTAGAAGGGGAGGGAAAAAAAAAGTAGAAACTATTATTTTAGCAAGAGCAAGAGGCTAAGCTTGAAGGATGTCTTTGGTGCATATGACTTTTTTTTTTAATATTTAGCCATTAATGCGCTATTTCTAGCATAAATAATTAAAGTTCTTGTGTTTTCTCAACCTGTGCCAAAACTAAGTTTGGAGAATTAAGGAGCATGTGCCTCACAAATATTGAGGCAATGTCATGAGGCGTAAGCCTCACAAGAATTGTCTCAAAATTACAGCCTTGAGACATTATTTGACTGAGGTGGTCCTTGAGGCGGGTTTAGATCGGGCTTTTCAAAACCATGCGTCAAGGCATGGAAGTTTGTAAAGTTGCTTTACTTTCTTGTTTTTTTTTGATTTGCAAAAAATTGGCATATAATTTTTTTCCCCCTTCACTCAACACAGGAGATAATTCTTCGTCGAGTGAGCCTATGCTTTTAAGGACAAAGAGAACATACCAACCAAGCAATATTAGGCGCAAACGGACACATGGATTCTTTGCTCGGTACCCCCCTTCTCTCTAAATGTGTGTGTATGTGTGTGTATATATATATATTTTTTTGTGTGTGTGTGTGTGTGTGTGAGAGAGAGAGAGAGAGAGAGAGAGAGAGAGAGAGAGACTCTTGGTGTCTGTGTGCGGCCCTAGCTATCCATAACATTTCCTATTTTATGTCAACTACATGTTTCTTTCTTTTGTATGTGTGGCTTGTTTGTACGGTCATTTTCCATATTCTATGAACTTATGCATTTTTCTCCATCTGGACAGGAAAGCAACAAAAGGTGGCCGGAGAGTTATTGCAAGGCGAATCGCAAAGGGTCGGTTCAGAATCACTGCATGAGGACCCTTGGCTGCGGATCAGTTTCGCTTAAATCACCTCAGGAAAGAAGGCTGTTGTGCCCAAAGTTAGATTGGGAATATAGAAGTCAATTTAGTTCATTTTGGTGGTTTCAAGCGTATTTAATGCATTTTGTCATTTGAGCTTATTTCTGATAAATATGGGTTTGACTTCGTAAATCTTTTTCGTCACTCTGTCCAGCCATACAGTTGTGTAGAGGAAGGTTTTATTAGCATGCTCAGATGAAGCTTTCGCTCCCTTTTCTTTGTTTGACTTTCTTAACACAAGTTGAACTGATTATCATATTGTGGCCTTGACATGCAATTTTAATGTAGCCTTGGCATGATGTAATTCAATTGATAGCTGTCCTGAGATTTATGAAGTGCATCGGATCTTATGGAATGGCGGTATTCTTTTCCTAAAGATGAACCCAACAGTTCTTCAATTCTCTGTTGTGCTTGCATTCACTTGGATTTTGTACCTGCATTCAGATATGGTGCAAAATGCACAAAATAACTTCTCCAACTATTGCTCGCGCTTGCATAAAATTTGGCGCAAATGAATCACTAGTATTGGGAGCTGTGGAATAATCTCCTCTTTAACCTAGGGATGTGGACGGATTGGTCTGGTTTCGGGCTTATAAACAGCAAGCTTGTTTGATTTCGGTCCCAATTCGGGTTTGGATAACAGTTTGGGCATTTCTGGGTTTGTCAAGAAGAAATAATAATAATAAAATAAAATAAAAAATTCCAAAAAGTTAAACATTAAGAAGAATTGACTGTCGAAAAACATTATATGCACAAAGGAAATGAAAACACATTTGATTGTCGAAAAACATTATAGGCACATAGGAAATGAACGTTTATTTTTAGATATATAAGAATGAGAGAAACTACCCATGTATGTTAGAATCCTTATTATATCTTTGAATTAGAAAATCAATATTCAAAAATTTCATTTCATTGACTCAACTATTTCATTTCATTTAATAAAAAATATATGACATACATATCCAAATCACAATCACTATACATGAGCGAACAAAATGGTATACGTTCCAATAATTCTATCTCCGACTGAAATGCCATCACAAGTTTGAGATCAAAACAGCACTCACCGAACTAAAAACAAAAGCAAAATAAAAAATTTTCAGGCTGGTAAATCCTTAAGCATTCACCAAGCATATCTAATGGAAGCAAGACTGAAGAAACAGCCTTGATGAGTTCTCGTGTTATGCTCATACTTCAGTCAAGTCACCTGTAGAAGTTGAACTGCAGAATGTTAGCTGAGGTAACTTATTCTCGTTTCGCATGGTCTGACGATGAGTCAGCTTCATTTAGTTCAGGCCGTCTAATGCTAGCCCGAGCATCTGCTAGGAATTTAGGATCTGGCTCGTGTTTGTCTGAAGGTTCTCTCATTGCCATGCAAATGTAGAATGCTATGACAACGTTCACAGAGATTACTGCAACAAATCCACTCAACAATGTCAACGAATGAGGAGACAGCTGAGTTATTCCTGTTCCATATAGACGATAGTTAAGAGCAGGTGGAGAAACATTGGTGATAAGAAACTCAACTAGATTGTGAACTTATCCAGTCAGGAAAATGCAGTTGATCTAAATACAGAGTGCATTCGCGGCTAGTTTATAAACTGCCATATGACTTATCAAAAAAGGTGAACCAATGAAATGATACCACATGACAATTTATAAATCATTTGCCAAACACATTCACAGTTCCAAATTTTTCTTTCTTGATGAGGATGCATATGTACATTTAGGTTTACTTGATATTAATGTCATGGCAATAGAAATTTCAAAATCTTATCGATACTACATAATGATACTTTTGATTTCAGGGTCATCAAATTTCAGACTTTAGATGCCCTAAAAAAGTTGATAAAAGAAAGTTAAAAAGGGGTGCTTGTACAGCTGCCAGATATATGCGATACAACGAATAATTTGTTGCAAGTATAAACAGTTTGAGGAGCTCCTTAGCGAAGCAAATCTCATGAAAAATGCACTACACATAAATAGAATCCAATCCCATGAATTAGGTAGTCTCATACATTTTTCATATTTATGAATGTAGTGACATTTTAAGTGAAAGTGAAAAAACACTGAAACAATGACTACAAAGTGAGCGATCAAAAAGGCATTATGAACTGATAACATATTTTTAAGCTACATTCCTTCCCTTCAAAAGAGTAATCACCAAAAATTGACCTAACGGTTGAAAAATGAAATAAAGTAGATAAGGGGAGAAATGGATCACAAAATATTGTATGTGTTCCAAGAAGAAACATTATACATGATACAACCCAGCAAGTAGTAAATTATTTTTCATTTAAGCAGTTTTTACTAACACGGTTAACTGTTTTGTGTAGTAAAACTACAAATGCCTAGATATTTAGAAAATCGATATATCCCCGGACACCTAAAAGATAAGAAGAAAAAGGTCCGCAGAGAATTAAGCACCTCTTGCTAATTTGAACCCAAAAGTTAGAAGTTTGTGCGAAGAAAAGTTTGAAGTGCTTTTACTCGGGAAAAAAAATTTGAAGTCCTGAGAACATGAAGCACCACCAGGATGGACCAGATTTAATATCATCGACTCTACTATGTGGTATTCATCCTCCGTGATCACGAAAGGAACAGAAACTACAAGATCCAAGATTAAACATGTGTCTTTGCCATATCATGGACACAGCATAACATTAACTCACCCCTATCGTCAGGTGTCAGCCTGTCAGGCAGGTACCCCAGTACTCCAAAACCAATGTCCAAAAACATATGGGAGACTACAGTCATCTTCAAGAGCTTAATATCACCATCAGTGTATAGCCTCTCTAATTCATATTCCATTAACTTGGGTTAAAGCAGTGAGCCAACTTATTACTTAAAGGTTAAAAACTCATCACGACAAATGACGGCTGGTGACTCTGGGGTATTAGTATTACATTTATTTTCTTCAACTCCTTTCTGAAAGTTTCTTCATAATAATATTATTATTCAAATATAACAGAACCGAGAAGTCTAATAGAGAACCATAATCATTATACAAATAGTAAGACTGTACTCTTCTAGATAAATATTAATAGAAGCAAAAAGCTCAAGGAATGAAAGAAAATTGCCAATGGAGTGTGTAACTACGGGTTCTTTTCCCAAAATGAGATAACTGCGAATAATAATGTCCAACTTGTTACAGAGGATCACAGAAAGTGTTTATGGTTCAAAAACAGAGTGTAATTTTTTCTCAAAAGTGGTAGACAGAAGGTAACTGCGATGCATAACAGTTGCCAAAGACAAAGCTTACCGGGGATCAAATTGTTATTAAACCCGTATAGAATTGCAACAGGAGCAGCACACATAAGCATGGATGTAAAAGCAAACTTCTTTACAACTCCCGACATTGCTCTCCTTCACTATAATATTCAAGATGGTGAAGCAAGCAAATTAGACCATGGTGGATGGTCCAAGAAAGAGACAGCGAGAGGCTTCTAATATGATAAAAATTAATAAATAGTATTGTGGCATTGTAAGTTCACCTGTTTAGAGATATCATAATCCAATTAACTTTGAATGCAGAATACAATAAGAAAATTTTGGAATATATATATATATATATATATATCCTACATAAATTCCAGTAGAATCTCCCCTGTAAGTTGGACTAATCCAACATGTAGAGATCACAGCATCCTTATTCAAAACTTAATCATCCAAGCCAATACATATTACCCCATCCTCCACATAACCAATCTATCTCCAAACAAGAATCAACTTTCAATAAGTTTACCCAAATAGAACCAATTTGCTTCAACATATTAAACATCTAAAACAATTAAAACAGATAAAATGAATAAATAAAATATTTATCTGAGCTTCAAAATAATCTTCAGTTCAGAGATTTAAACCTTTTCACCAAGCAATCTCATCAAGAAATCTCACCAAGCACCTAAAAGTGCTTTTGTTCAAAAATAGAATTAGATTTTGTGAGAATGAGTGATTGAGATTTGTGTAGTACAAGTGGATCATGTCAAATATATGGACATGATTAATTTAAACAGATTCCGTTTTTAAATTGAAATGGTTTGTGAACATTGGCATTATCTTTTTAAAAAATTTCACTTTCAACACTTTATTTTACATTTGAAATTATGACTGTTCATGCTATGTGATGCAATGACAAGATATACATGTGTGCATACATGTAGTTGAATGCAATAAGCATGTAGAAAATAATGTAACCAACATGTGACATATTTACATCAAGGAAATTTAAATCGCATATTCCACAAAATAAGCTCAAAGCACATTAACTATGCATTGCCCTTCAACATAAATGAGCTTACGGGTGGATTTTACTTACCTCAAGTTCTTAAATGTTTGTGTATTGAACAAGTGGAAAGATCCTTAGCTGCATTCGGATCAATATGCCAAAAATCCTAAGTATGACATTTAAAAATTAATGTACCATTATCAACTTATCTTTTGACTTTCACAAGATGCTTAAATACTAAATCAGATAGAAGCAAGTAAACTTTGGTTCTCACAAGGTAATATTTTCATATTTTAAGTTGACCAATTCCCATAATTAAATAAATCCATCTTCTCATAAAAGCTAACCAATTTTTACTTAATTAAGTGGATTAATTAATATATAGATTAGGTAAAGTAGGAAATGGAATAACAAAAGGGAAAAAGAAAGATTAGTAAAATGAAGTTGATTATGGCTTGTAGAAGTAGAAAATGAGTGAAATTAATTGGAATTTTCATGAATTGTTATAAGGAACATTGCGGAATTGGAAAAGCATCGAGTTTGCATTTTGGAATTTTTATCATTTCTTACGGGATGGTTTTATAATAATAAAGTTAGAGAAGATGTTGCCAAAATTTATATTGAAATAGCTAGTATATTCACAAGTGTTGACAATAAATCGTCTGCGCATGTCACATTCCAAATACGCTGCTCGAGATACTTGGATGGGGTGTGTCAGTTTATTAATAACATATAAAAATTATTTGGAAATTTTTTTAATGTTTAATTTTTACCTTTTAAATTAACTGAATCAAGGATCACATTCTTGTCTTGTAAAGTTTATAACTTCTTTTCACTCGGAAACACGTTAAAATCATCAACTCATATACACGTTTATTTAAAAACAAGGATTTTGCAATATAGAAAAAAGCTATGTTTATATATGAATAATAATAATAAACACCAGATGATTTACCCAATTTGATGTGACAAAATTATGACCGTTAAGGAAGTTTAAAAAAATTATGACCATTTAAGGAAGTAAAAATAAAAAATTATGACCGTTAAGTGTGTATTTTTAATTTAAAGCAATTGTGTGAAAATTTATGTATGTATATAACATGACTCTCAGGTATATTAAATCATGATGCTATTTAGCACGACACGCTTATGAATTAATTATGTACTATACTTACTATACGTTTTCCTTGCTTGGATATTCGAAACACAAGGAGTACTAAATTAGTGAACATGGTGATGTGAGCTCCACTCAATACATGAGCTTGTAACTGAATTCCATATTGTTTCTTGTGGAAATGACTTAGCGTTAGCTACGGGGTACTTTGCGGCACCAATTGTAGTCGGCATCATCATTAACATATTTATTACAAGGGAGATTTTAGAGTAGAATGACAGAGACAGGGAAATCAATGATAATTAGAAGTTAATATTCAACAAAAAAAGGTTACCATTCTGAATGAGATAGGGAAACTAATAGTGACTCGAAGTTAATATTGAACAAAGTAAAGGTCACGTACGGTTATGTACCCGTGATCGACGTTATTATACCCAAAAAATTTCTAATAGATAGAAAATATTTTATGCCTGTAGTTAATTCCTTTCGATAAACTTTTAATTTTTTGGAGGTTCAAACTATTTGTTGTCAATATTTAGGGCCGAAGATACCTAAATTAGTAATGTACACAAGTGTGGTTCGAACCTGAGTCTTCTACTCAAGAACGTGAGTAACAAACCACGTTGCAATACAATTTGAATTGTTGTTTTCCTTATCTTCTTTGATATATATGTGCACAATGTACAATTAAAGGCATTGCAGAGACTAGGAAGAAAATAAGTACAATTAGTTATATTGACACTAAATTTTTTTATTAATCACACTATAATATATTTGTATTCAATGTCTTTTAGTTATGACACATTACGACGAATGATATTTTGATTTTAAAAATTTTGCTTTAAAAACTTCCTAATTTTGTAAGTAAATAAAAAACCAATATTTATACAAATAAAAACTACATATTTTCACAAGATTTCAAAGTACAAAAACGTAATTTTTTAAATATATGCCATTGTTAAGAACACAAGGTGACAGTTAAATGAAACATTAACGTTATTTTATCACTAATAGTGATAGTCACCATTTCATTTTGGCACTTTTTTTTTTTTTTTGGGTGGGTTGTTGTGGGGGGGGGGAGATTGTGGCACCAAATTGTTCATAATGATAAGTGTAATTAAAAATAGGAACATGTAACCCACACAAGTTATACAAAAGAATTTAGAAACAATGTACATATGGCCAATCACTGTCACATGAGCTATATGTGGGTATGTAAAAGCATTTGCACACATAGAATAAATATTTCAAGCGATGTATTTAAACTAACTTATCATTTAATACCACATAACACAATAACAATCAATCATTCTAATAAATAGAATTATTACACTGCACGCATCAAATTTTTTTCCTTCTTTTCTTTTTCTTTCTTTCTTTCTTTTTTCCTCATGTTGATTGTTTCATTTCTTACATGCATTTGTACAAGGCACATTACTATAATGGAGATGTTATTACATCGTAATGGCATAATTACTCGTTTAGATATAAAGGAAAGGATATGGTTGATTACGGGGGTGAATTAATTAGCAACGTTTTCATTAAATTAAATTGTATGGTATTAATTGATAGGTAAATCAACATCAAGGGATCGATCGAGAGGACAATGAATTTGAAACCCTAATGATGTTTCATGATTATAGTGCCATGTTTTCCAACACCATATTAGACCTTTGTAAATTCTTGTTAATTAAATGAAAGTGAAAGGGTGTGTGTGCATTAATTAATTGGTCCCCATTGCCATATTGATGCAAACTTTGCTCCCCATAGAATATTCTCATGGAAGGGCTATCATCGTAATGATTTTAAATTCAGTTTGGTACTAGGATTAAATTAGTTTTAAAAAAATATATATATATGGTACATAGTGGAAGAATTGAGTGTAACTACTAATCACGTTTTTACTAGCTACTCAGTACTATAATTTTCAATGAATAATTAGGGTTTTTTTTGGTACAATTGGGGAACTCCAAAGAGAGGTATAGACTCAAACCAAAGATTTCAATCCGGGTAAAGGGTGCTCTTATACCACTTAGCCTATCAACCTTAGTCTTTTTTTTTTTAATTAATTTGCATTATTATTATAATAATTATGAAGGAACCAATAGTGAGAATAATAAGTTTTTGTCATTTTTTTAAACAATATATATCTCTAGTTCTCCATATTCTGAAAATTAACATGCAAATATAAATAATTTACTATATTATGTTAATCAATAATAATCAAGCAATTGTTTGCAAAATAATAATAATAATAATAATAATAATAATAATAATAATAATAATAATAATAATAATAATAATCAAGCAATTACTACCAAGTACCAACGACATATATTACTACAATATATAAGGCCTTTATTTATTATTAGAATATTGTAATATTTTTACCTTTAAAATAGTATGCAAAACTATCATTAAATAATTAAAAAGAATGGAAAACTATTAAACAATTTTTTTTTATACTTACTAGTTTTTATCCTTGCGATGCACGAGAATAATAAAACTCAATTCATGAAAAAGATATCATAGTATAATATTATATATTTTTTCAACTATAGTTATATTATATTTAAATTTTTTCGTATAATATAAATAATCATTTCACAAAAATCATCAACTATTAATTTTGTTTGTCTGCGCCAAGACCTATGTGGTATAATGATATCTTAGTTAGCTATCAAACCCTAGGATAAAAGAGGCTAGAAGAAAATTTAGGAATAATCCGTTTGAAATCAGGGAGAATACAAACTTGATTGCTAGATTTTCATGGGAATGAAAGGAAAATTTAAAAAAATTATATAAAATAACTCGAAGATAGAATTATGAAAATAAGATAACTCAAAAATTTTGAAGATAATTCGAATAGAAATAAAAAAATAAATATAGAGAGCACTTACTGCACCGATTATCACATTGGAAACAAAAGACTAAATTATCCCTACTTCTTGGAAAAGTGAAGGAAAACTGCTGTAAAATTATACCGAGGACTTGTTTCATTTAATTAATATATATAGATTTTTTTATTTTTTAACAATTATTTTAAAATTAATTAATAACACTAAAATTATGAATTTGCAAATTATCATAAAACAGAAGGGCGACTAATGAAATTAAAAATCAAAGAGAACTACTCTACATTATCTGCCTAAACATGTAATGATTCGATTCCTCAAATTTTCCATTTATACATATACTACCTGAAAATTAATTATTTGTATGTCCGAAAATTAATAATTTCAATTGTCTTTGAAATGAATTGATGGTTGATGGGGCGGAAGCTATGGCAGTATTGAGAAGGGTGCAATTGGTGCTGGAACAAGGAATGATGAAGGTGATTATTGAATCCAACTCCCTCAACATTGTTTCGATGCTTCATAAACTGGAGGTTCAGGCCATTGAAAACTCTTTGATTCTTAAGATTCTTGAGTTGGTTGACCAATTTGAGGAGTTGAATTTCCATCACATTTCGCGCAATGCTAACGGCTGGCTCATTTGATTGCTAAGTTTACTTTCCAACAAGCAGTCACACAACTATGGACGCAAGATGTCCCGGCTTTCATTTCACGTACTTTTGATGATGTATGAAGTCTTATGAAACTGATGAATGATAGTTGATTGCAAAAAAAAAAATATAAAAAAAAGTATCTTTCGTGGCCGAGTTACTTCAAAAGGTCAACCAAAGAGACACGGATTGAATATAACTAGCCACACTTTAATTTTATACCTAGAATCATCATCATCATAAAATAAAAACACACTATAGTGATTTACAGAGATCCATTACACACAAAAATCCAAAACTTTATCAACACAGACTATATGAGTATGCTCAAAAATTTCTCGAAAATTCTGCTAGAAAACCCTCAATCTCATGTCTCTTGTATAGATGCACGACATATATATAAATTTGAAATATATGTAACATATATTGATACAGACCATATATGGTGGCAGATTTGGTTACAGAACCTAAGCCAGGGGGTTTGAACATTTTCACAGACTATATTAACAAGAAGGAATTTAATTTGTCTTAAGTATCATAACAAAATCCTAAAAAAGTTATAGCCTGTGCTAGTCCCCTCTAAATCATCCTTGATTCCTATCTTGTCTCTTGAGATAAGAACCAACATACGAGACAAGGATGTTTAAGTGTTATTTCTTGAGTTACAATGAACTGACGTGACATGACGAGAATTTTACGCAAATGAACGATACCCCAATGTATCTAGGCATGTACCTGGAACAATTGTTTAAAGAAAAAATGGTTTTTATTACCAACTGCTTTTAGTTATGATACGCCATAAACTCTCTTTGCTCATAATAATACGCCATAAACTCTCTTTGCTCATAATAATTACTAGTTTTACACCCGTTCTTTGCACGGAAGAGAATAATTAATAAGAAAAAATGTATGGTAATTTGAAAAATTAAATAGTCATAATTTTATTGTGTACTGCTCACTCATATACATATTTTACTAATATACATAAATAAAATCAAATTAAAATATATAATATTTTCACTTGGCACAAAGTTAATTAAATTGTCATTCATAGAACAATTAAGTAATGAAAATGAGAATGAAGAATTTTTTTAGCATAAAATTAATTTCATATAGAGCATGGAAATGAAGAAATTATGGAAAATAGAGCATACAAAATTTATATAACTGCAAAATTGCTCTAAACTCACATTCTGTCAGTTGATCTATACTAGGGTGTAGATGATCAGAATGAATTCTTTTGTACATTCATTCTCCACCACATATTATTGGAAAAATTATTTTCGCATTTTTTTATACATTCTCTAAAGAAATCACTATTTCATTAGTTTATTCTAGAAAATTTAAAGTACACGTCTTCCTATTACAAAAGACCCAAGGAAAACAACATTACAACAGAGGATAAATTCTATATGATTTACCCTTAACATTAATTTTCAACCACTTTTCGCTCTAAAAATTATTTTTTTAATTTTTGTTCTAAATCATCATCATCATCATTATCAAATATATTGTATTCCCTCAACTTAAACTTTACCAATATATATTTTTTCAAAAAAATAAATTAAGTAATAATATATTAAATATATAGCCCTAAGTTTTATGGTTTGTGGTTTATAATATTGAATTAAAGTAAAAGTTTTGATACTGATTTAATTTTATTTTATTATTATACCATCAACTTCACGAGTATGTACCTAATTGAAATGAGAAAGAAGACCTAATAACCTAACGTTTGAAATTTATCTATCAACTGTTAGAATTTTCAAGAAATATTAAATCTTTAAAATATCCTAAAAACTAATAAAATAAATATAGGAAATACTAATGATTAAAAAATAACATATTATATATAAAATAAAAAAATATATAAAATATGATCTATTATTATAAAATAAAATAATTACAAAATGCAATTAATAGATAATACTAATGGATTATTATTAATAAAATAAAATAAAATAAAATAAAAGGAGCATATATAAAAGTATGATAATTGTTTTAGTGAGAGGCCTTTGTATGTCAACTATCCTGCTTTAATATATACAAAAAAAATAAAAGGTAAGATAAGATGTGTAAAAAGGGGTTATCATTTCATTACGTACGATTTTGTTGACCACTTTTAATTGTTAGCACGATTTCATGTCCAAAAAGATTTTTTTTTCCAAATTAATGTACACTCTTTGAAGGTTAACCTATTTTTTTTTTTTTTTTGGTGTTCATTCAAACGCTTGTCATGGTAATTTAGGTACTCTAACTACAAAAATGACTTATGGTGTAAAACTTGAATGATGATGAATTAAAAGCGAGTATATAAAAATCCATTATAACGACCGGAATCATACGCTAAAACCCGTAAATGGTGTAAGAGAATGAAGTTATACTTTAGCATGGTGCTCTATCCTTCCTATATATTTGAGCTTGTTTGAATTTTGACAAGAATTAAGAACTGTATTAAAAAGATATATTTTCTAAATTGTGTTCTCAATTTACGTTTATTTAATGAATATAATTTAATTAAAATTGATAGTTATAATTGAATATACTGAATGTGGTTTGAACAAGTGCCTCAATGCTTAAGATGCTTACGTTTCGGGTCAGAGGTCTCCGGTCTCCGGTTCAAACCAAACATACATCTCCTATTCTCCTCCCCTCCATTGTCTCTCCTTTGTATAAAAAATTAAAATTCTAAATATTAAATACGGGTAACTTATTAAAATAATGTAAATTAATCTTTTCAACAAAGAAACAAGCCTATATATGTTCGACAAAATGAGTAATTCGGTTTGATGAGCTCAATCGATATAACTAACCTTTTAATTCATGTCTAATTGGTTTGAGCTTTCTTAACAATCCCATTGGTCTAAATGTTCCGTGTATACATATCATGCTTTTTTTTTTAACTTTCTTATGTTCAGATTTTAAAATAAGTACCCTTCATGTGAGAACGTCCCGCACACGCAGAGCAATTCACCTCATAATGAGAGAGCGAATGCGTCATTTTAACATTTGTATACATTGCAAAGTGAAAATTTTTCGAGTTTTTTCACTCGAGCACCATGCTCGTATTCAATTGTTAAAATTATGAGCACCCCCTCACGTAGGGGTCACCCCCACATACATTGGCATGGAGTCCACTTCATTGGTGTGCTTATTTTAATATCTGAATACGATATTCAGAGTAAAAATTTTCACATATAAACATTTCGATCCCTCTCAACAAATAAAGGAGCTAGAAACACATGTAACATATATATGTGTTCCGTTCCTATAAAGCAATGCTAGCATTGCTATCCCAATGATATCTTTGAAAATTGCCACTAGTAACTTTGAATATGTTTTCAAGTGAGGGGAAAAAAACAATTCAACATCGTCAGCGCCATCTAAACAGTAAATGCAAGAGATATGGATTAACAGGTTTTGGCCATAAGCTGATAGAAAATGTTTAAGTAACATAGGCTATGATGAGAAACTATTTAGTTTAACTAACAAAGTTTTTTAAAAAATTAAAAATTCTGCACAAAAAAATAAAAAAAAATTTATTCAACAGGGGCCCTGGCCTAGATCCGCCCGTGGTTTTGGCTTTAGTAAATTAGTAAAAATATCAATTTTTTATGAGTGACAAAATTAGAGAAATAAATGCATTCTCATTCTCCCTCTAGTAGCTTAAACTTTTCAACGGGCCTGTTTGATAATAATTAATCTAGCTCAAGCCACATTTGATGCCTTTAAATGAAGTCGGTGGCGTGTAGTGGCAAACATTTAAAATGAATAAGCGATGCATTATCTGATTATTATCTTTGTATAATTAGCTTAAAAACGAGATGGTTCAATGGTGATAATTACAAAATTCGATTTATTTCAATAAATGCTGCGTTACAATTACAACGAGAAATGGGGAGCAATTTTAAAAAAAAAAAATAGAAAAGAAAAGAAGAACAAATTTGGTTTCATATGTAGTTTGTAGTCCATTGTATAAGGGTTTTTATTATTGGTTTCTTATAATCTCCTATATAGGGGTTTGTATTCTTGATTTCTACGTGATGTGTTTTAGAAGGATATATCATATGCACTTGTGTCAACCATAATGCGATTCGTACTTCAAAAAAAAAAAAAAAGAGAAAAAGAGAAAAATCTACAAGGAAAGGTCAGGGATAAAAATGTACTAAAAGTAGATATATTAATTATTTTACACTCTATATCCAACAAACACGTACACATTATTGAAAACTTTCACCCAATAATCGTGCTCAAGCGTTAAAGTACTATCCTCCCACAATGAATTCATTGTGGGTGAAAAAACTAATGTGAGGGGTACTTATTTTAACACGTGAGCACGGAATTGAGTGAAAAAACTCCAAACATTATAATACACGAAATAAAGAGTTGTGCGTAAAATAAAACCATAATAATTCTAATTTAATCATTCAATTTTACGTGGAAAACTTTATCGATGGAATGGTCTGCCGCCACCACAAGCGTCCACTTTTTTTTTGTAATTAGGTCAAACAGAATTTGGGTCACCGAACTCTAGCATATCGGCTCGAGTAGTTTATTAAATCAATTGCCAAAAAATTAATTCTTATGGCTTCAAAATGTTTGAAGAAACCAATTGGGAGCATTTTTTTTCTTGCTTCAAGAGCAATTTAGAGTACGTTAGTGTGGTATACCACGATTAACTTTTCAACTTACGTCAAATAGAATTTGGGTCACCTAACTCTAGCAAGCGGCTCAATTAGTTTATTAAATCAATTGCCAAAAAATTAATTCTTACGGCTTCAAAATGTTTGAAGAAACCAATTGGGAACAATTTTTTTTGCTTCAAGAGAAATTTAGAACACAGAAGTGTGGCATAGCTTGTGAGGAAAGGAAACTAAGGGCCAAAAAAAAAAAATATTAATTTTTTTTGTGCACATGCAACAGTAAATGCCAGCAGGCTCCATTTCTTCATTTACTCAGTCACAATTGGGCACAAGATGTGGTTCAGTTTTGATTTTTTCCCAATTTTTTAGGATTCAAACAAGGTACTATTGGAAAGAGATCATATTAACCTTTGGGTTCTCTCTCTTCGTTTACTTTTTTTCAATGGATGAATAGACTCTGTTATTTCTGTTTTCAGTAAAGTTCTTTTAGTAATTTCTAAATATAAAGAAAAAACACATTTGATTGTCCAACATGTAGAGATCACAGCTTCCTTTTTCAAAACTTAATCATCCAAGACAATGCATATTACTCCATCCTTCACATAACCAAAACGAAGGGAAGACGTAACACTCATCTCCAATAATCCAAAAACCAAAATAAATGAACCATACCAATCTATCTCCAAACAAGAATCAACTTTAAATAAGTTTACCCAAATAAAGCCAATTTGCTTCAACATATTAAACATCTAAGAGAATTAAAACAAATAAAATGAACAAATAAAATAGTTATCTGAGCTTCAAAATAATCTTCAATTCAAAGTTTAAACCTTGTCACCGAGCAATCTTCCAGTGCAATCTATTTTGCATTTGAAATTATGACTATGCATGCTATGTGATGCAATGACAAGATATACATGTGTGGATACATGTACTTGAATGCAATAAGCATATAGAAAACAATGAAACCAACATGTCACATATTTACATCAAGGAAATTTAAATCACATATTCCACAAAATAAGCTCGAAGCACATTACCATGCATTGCCCTTCAACATAAATGAGCTTAGGGGAGGAGTTTACTTACCTCAACTTCTTAAATGTTTGTGTATTGAACAAGTGGAAAGATCCTTAGCTGCATTCAGATCAATGTGCCAAAAATCCTAAGTATGACATTTAACAATTAATACAACATTATTAACTTATCTTTTGACTTCACGAGATGCTTAAATACTAAATCAGATAGAAGCAAGTAAACTTTGGTTCTCATAAGTCATAAAGTAATATTTTCATATTTTAAGTTGACCAGTTCCCATAATTAAATAAATCCATCTTCACATAAAAGCTAACCAATTTTTACTAATTATTACTCCCATAAACTAAAATGCAACATTACTAGTTTACACTTTATTCAGCAAACAATGTCACTTAGGCATTTTCTCAAGCATATTCTTTGCATATGGAATAAAGCACGTTGTTTTCATCTTAGCCTACGTCCTTGATGTGTGGCCGTGTAAAGAGGAGAAGAGATGTCCATATTACTTGTTTCTCGACCACAAGAGGGCAGCTGAGAGGAAAAATTGGTAAGGGAGAATGAAGGAGCCCAGAAAGATGAACAAAGAGAGGACTTCCTAGACCGGCAGCGGAGCAACCAGAAGAAATGGGTTCGGCCGGGTGAAAGATCGAGAGGGCGGAAGAGAGTCTGGTGATCAGGGAGCGAGCCGATCAACGGGAGTGAGGGAGAAGGTTTGGGTCAAATTTTGAAATTTATCAATTAAGTCCCCGAGAATGTAATGTACTCAATTATTGTCCAAATTTACCCAATTTGGAAAAGGTTAATTTCACATTTCATCCCCAGTATTTGCAATTAGTATCTCCTAGGTCCCTAATTTGTTTCGACTGACTGAGTCCCCAACTTTTCAGTAACTTGCACGATTGCTCTTTTTTGACGGTTCCATTAATTTTTCCATTTAGTCCTTAGTCAAATATATATCTATATCTATATTTACAGAAGATAGTTCCTTATCTTTTTTTCTAACCTAAAAGTACCTTCTAAATCTATAGATATAATCTTAGCCATTTATTTTTATGCACTTGTCTTGGCTATTCATTTGTTTTTATTTTCTTTCAATTAATTATTTAATTGTTTTATTTTAAATTTCCTTGTTTAGATTTAATCATTTAATCATTGTTCATTGCACTGATTACATCATCTACTGCCCAAATCACGTCTACTTTTTCATTACAACATATTTCTTAGTCTTCATCCAAATCCCCTCTCTTGAAGATGCCGGATTTGGATTACGCAAAGATCAAATTCAATTTGTATCAGTCCTTTGTTCATAGGCGAGTGTTTATTTCAAATACAGTGAAATTGATTATTGGCTATTCTCGCTCTTGGCTATCTTTGGTTTCTCAATATACGATTGGCTTCAATCAAAAATGCTGGAGGTCCATGTTTGGATGATCTTTGGTGCGACCCCTAATTGTACACGGCTGGCTGTCGTTCCATCATAACTAAACATCTATTATGGGTAATCAATATCGCCCTCGAAATTTTTGATAAATTTCAGGTAATTTCTTACTTATCTTTAAAAATTCCGGATGCTAACTATCTTTTTGCATATTTTATAGAATCCGATATTAATGAATCTCTAATTTTATAAAATACTAATTCTTTACTTATCTTTTAAAGTCCCGAATCCTAATTAACCTCTTGTAGATTTGAGTTTATAAAATACTAATTCCGGTCGTATGTTAATATATGGTAAAAATTTAGATAACCCTAATTTTATAGAAAGCGATTTCTATAAATCCCTAATTTTATAAAATACTAATTCACCCATTATCTTAATTTTTGGTATCCGATCACATTTAATTTTTGGGTCTTATTCCAATCACATTTAATTTTGTTGAGAAACCTTTTTCCAAGCATATTTAATTTAAACTCTAATATTATTGGATAGGAAAAAAATATATGTAATATTGAGAATTTTAAATCACGTATTCCTAATTGCGTATTCCGTACCAAATTGTCCTTTAATCCTAATCCTAATTTACTATGACAACTTCAATCATAATCCTAATTTACTATATTAAACTCATCTTGTTTATATAAAGTTAATCATCCATTCTCACCCATTCTTAATGTTATTTACCTTATAAATATTCAATTATCCATATTTAATGGCTAGAGTCCTAATTTATTTAGGGTAAACAAAAGATTACTATTTGTTTAGACTTTCATTAATCTAAGGGTCCATTTGGCATTGATTATAAACCAAATGATTTATAACACATTTTGAATTTTAAATTCTTGAGACACTTGTCAAATTCTCTCATTGACACCTCACCCCCAAAACACATCAAATAACAACTTTTCAAAACTTAACTATTCAAAATGTGTTAGAAATTATTTGGTATATAATTAATGCCAAACGGACCCTAAATCACCTATCCGCTAACTGTTTTTCCTTACTCCCTCTTTGTCTGCAAATTAACATATAATATACACATCAATCCTGCTAGATGTTCTGGCGAAAAGATTGAATTTCATTACAAAGTATATCATATTCTTATCATATTCTTCAAAAAATTGACGTCACCTTCTTATATTGTGTCAATCTCTGACCATGTCGCCTCTGCCTGATTGAAGTCGGCTTCACTTGAAGCTGTTGAAGGTTTTTCCAAATGCAGTTTAAAATGTGTTTGTTGGAAAAATGTAATCAACTACTTATTTATTCGATTGCACGCTAACTCAACTAATGCTACACTGATTTTTCAGGAACAAAACACTGTGTTGCTGGTCATAGGTGCCGCTGCTGTGAAACACAGAAGTTAGGATATAAATTGTTGTCATTCATCTCCTTTCCTTGCGGACGACTCGAAACTGCAGAAATATATCCAACGGAATTCGGTTGATCATTTTGCCGGCGTTAGTGCCATGCACGTTTAATTTTTTTTTTTTTTTTTTATATGTGCATCTATATTGGACTTATGCACTGAAAAAAATTATATGCACCATCTTTAAAGGTTTGCCTGTACATTTTCGTTAGTTGGAATGACATGTAGACTGTATTAATTCCATGCATACATGAAATTATCCATTCATGACCTTTTATGAAACAATGTGGAAGATGGTTTGTATTTTTATCCATTTGTCTCATTAGTTGTAATGACATGTTCAATGTATTAATTCCATTCATTTTTTTTATTGATATTACATGTTTAGATCTATACTCTAATTATTTCATATTTTAGCTGCAAATGCAAAATTATTTGTTATGTAAATATTTCGTTCTACATTTATTTATAATGCACAATCTAAGATTTTTCATATTATTTGATTGTATGATTTGTTACATATTTAAGGAACTCAAAATATTTTTGAAATAATTTATTTTAGGTTAAGTATTTGTAATCTATTTTTCGAATTTATTTAAATTTATTGGTTCAATTCATTTTAAGGTTGCAGTTTGTTTGATTAAACACATGCATTTAGTTTCAATAATTTAATTGCCGTATTAATTTGTATTAAATAAAATTGGCTTCTTAGTTTTAAATGTGTTTACAAACTCATGTGATATTAAATTATAAAGGTTGGGGACGAAATGAAATTTAACCCTCTGGAAAATTTCTTGAGATTTTTAATGATTTTCTAAATATTGGGGATGAAATTGTTACTTTTGACAAAGGTTGCGGACCTATATGCTTCAAAAAAAGGTTGGGGACGAAATTGTTAAAATTGGCAAAGATTGGGGACGAA
>CAVNYN010226274.1:0-56678 GCA_963692815.1 Nyctanthes arbor-tristis | reverse complement strand
CTTGTTCTCTCGCTTTGATTGCGTTTTTTACTCATCTATAGATTAAAGGAGTTTTTGAGCTGGATTTTTTGTAAGTTACCCACAGATGGCGCCAATTTGTTGATTTCAAAATCTGCCTTGACTCAACAAACGAATTTGTTTATGCTAGAAACTTGAATTTAAATAGATTTGGGGGATTAATGGAGAATATAGGAGATTGTTAGAGATGTGTGAAGAGGAGTAAATGAGAGAGTAAATGCTCAGGAGAATTAGATTGACAAAATGAGGAAGAAGTCCTTCATAATGTGGTATTTATAGTGTACAATGTGGTATGTAATGATTACATACATTAAATGTTTGACCAATGAGAGGCTCCTTAAGCACACTTAGCTGAAGCTAGTGTCAGGCTATCTTGACCAAATGCAGGTTAGTGTCTACATGAGGAAGACAAACATTCACTTTATATTAAATGTGGATGTCACATCAATCTTTAAGTGATGGGTTAAGTAAGCTAGTAGGCAAGTTGTATGACGGTTTTTCCGTCTAATACATCGCGAGGTATCTCGCACTACCACGGACGAGCGACCTCAAAGGCTGACCTTACGTGAACTCGCGCCTGACGACCCTCCAGCTCGCTGTGCGAGGGGCCTGGATTACTAGGGAGGTGGCTTGTGACCTGAGGACTACGCGCTTGTCGGGCCTGAGTCCGCGACCTAGATGTAAGGACCTTGAGCTTGTGAGGGTCCTGACTTTATATGTCAGGGGTCTACACTGAGTGGTTACTAGCTGGATGGGACAGGGGGCCCGTGTGTCTGACCTGGAAGTAGCGTTGACTGCAACCAGACACTTAGATATAAACAATTCTATTTGGCCTTACCCATTTTGCGATTCTTGCATCTTATCTTAATTTTTTTTTTAACTTAAAAAGTCTTTTTGAATTTAAATTAGTTTCACTTACATTTTTTTTAGTATATAAATAGCCGAGCATTTATTCTGTCACCTGTTGTATTTTTTATTTTATTTCACGAATACAAATCTAAACATCTAAACTTCAATTGACTCACGAATTTCAATTTGTTGTCTATGGTATGTTTTAATTTCATTCCTTTTACGTCTATGGATAATTAAGTTCAAGTCTTTCCTTTTTTATTTCTTAATCAAATCGAGCCATACTTATTTTTTATTAATTTTTTTGTTCATTGTGACAATATCATCAAACGACATAATAAAATTAATTTCATAAATAAAATGGTAAAGAATGATAATGGATGAGATTCAAAATTCAAATTTAATAACTAATAGATAATTATCATCATTCAATTGCTTAAATTATGGATAAATTGGATTACTCAATTGTCTAAGTGATGGATAAGCGTCTAAAATTTATAGGTTTATTTATTTTTTTTTTTATTTTTTATTTTTTTGTAAATTACAAGGGGATATAGGAGGGAGGGAAATTGGGGATGTCTGATTCAAACTCGGGACTCTCGGCCCCAAATCCAAGTATCTTAACTATTATAGTACAATTCCAACTATGAATTTATAGTTTATAATTAATAGAAATTAAACATATATATATGTCGTTAGTTTAAATTAATTGGAAATTATAACTGTAAATTTTTTCTTAATTTTTCCCCGTATGAATATTACTACTCCCGTTCCATAAAAATAGGACAATGTAAACTAATTTCGTGGATTAAGAAATGTGAATTAATGTAGTTGGAAATATAAAATTTACACTTAATTATCTAATATGTCATTATTCAAGACTAATTTAATTTAATGCATTACAAATTTATTAGTAGTTGGAGTAAGGGTATATTTGAAAATATATATATATCGTTACTTTAAATTAATCGAAAATTATAACTATAATTTTTTTCTTAAATTTTCTCCGTTTGAATATTACTACTCATGTCCCATAAAAATAGGCCCATGTCAACTAATCTCGTGGATTAAGGAATGTGAATTAATGTCGTTGGAAATATAAAATTTACCCTTAATTCCCTAATATGTCACTATTCAAGACTAATTCAATTTAATACAATATAAATTTATTAGTAGTTGGACTATGGGTATATTTGAAAAAGAAATTAATTATTCAACCTCGTTTATATAAGTGGACTATAATGTGGGACAAATAAAAATAGAAATTGGGCATATTTTTATGGGATAAAAGTAGTAATAATAACAACAACCTTTCCTTAAAAAATATATATGAATACTTTTGTGTATTATTAATTTATATTATCTTCATGTTATCTGACTTTATGAGTTTTGAATAAAAAATATTGTTGGAGTATATAATACCACCTAACTAATAATTATTTGTACAATGCCATTTATCTAAAATAGTACTAAAAAATAAAATAATATTGTGTTAACAATAATAATCACGTTAATGTTTACTATAAATAATAGTTGCATTAACATGATAAGAGTAAAATTTCATTACTATTTGGTTGATATTAAAAGTTAATTTCCTTATAATAGGTAGTTAACGTAACCTTATAAAGCTTTAAAAAAAAACTTATAAAATTCCATATTATTATTTATTTAAAATAATTTTATATATTATTTTCTGTAACGCACGGGTGAGAATCTAGTAATCATGAATACAAAATCAATGCTGGGTTTATCTTTCTTCAAGACCAAAGGCCCTTGTTGCAATTGTATATTAATTTAATTTATTTTATTGTTATTTTATTATTATTCACATTTAACTTATATGTGATTTTTCTTTCTATAAAAAAAAAACTTATATGTGATTTTTAATATTTGTTTGTGACTTTTCTTATTTGTAACTTTTAATTAATTGATTATTTTATGTGTATGACTTTTTATTTATATTCATGATTTTTTAATTAGGTAGTCATAATTTTTCTCATATGTTTCTTTTACACATAAATTTTTAGTTAAAATGACGTTTTTAATTTGAAAGTCACATAAATGCGACTTTTACATGTCCAGATGATAAATTTTCTATTCGTGATTTTATATAGAAATAATATAAGTGTGACTTTTATATTTGACTTTTTCAATTCAAAAGTAATACAAGTGTAACTTTTATATCTGCAACTTTTTGTTAAAAATGTGACGAACAAATGTGACTTTTTTAATAAGAAGGTAACAACAAACTTAGCTTATATATATGCACACACACACATATATATACACATATTACTTTTTAATTTAAGAGTAACATAAATGTTACTTTTATATGTGACGCTTTCAATTTAAAAGTAATACAAATGCGACTTTTATATGTGCGACTTTATGATAAAAATGTGACGATAAATGTGACTTCTATAAGGGTTAATTTCACAAATCGTCCCCAACATTTGAGATAAGTCTCGATTTCATCCTCAACCTTTGTTAAGACACCTCACAATCCCCAACTTTTGATAAATACACTCAAATCTTCCCTTTTTACAATATTCCACAAAATTTTTAATAAAAAAACGATTATACCCTTGAAACTTTTTAATTTTTTTTAAAAAAAGTTTAAAAATAATAAAAAACTTAAAAACCACCCCTCCCCTCCCCTCCCCTGGCAACAAATGCTGCCGAAAATGACAGCAATTTGCTGTCATTTCCGATATCATTTGTCTCAAAATGGGGCGTGAATCCCCCTCATTTTGCTGTCGGAAATGGCAATGATTTTGCTGTAATTTCCGGCAGCATTTGTCTCAAAATGCTACCATTTTGCTGCTATTTGCCGAAAATGGTAGTAACATGAGAGAGATTCACCTCTCATTTGTGGCCGTCGGAACTTCGGCCGAAGGGGAGGGGGGTGGGGTGGGGTGGTTTTTGAGTATTTTATTATTTTTAAACCTTTTAAAAAATTAAAAATTTTCGGGGGTATAATCGTTATTTTATTAAAAATTTTATGAAAGAATGTAAAAATGGTCGATTTGAGTGTATTTATCAAAGGTTGGGGATTGTGAGGTGTCTTAACAAAGGTTAGGGACGAAATCGAGACTTAACTCAAATGTTGGGGACGATTTGTGAAATTATCCTTTCTATAATATATGTGACTTTTTGATAAAAAAGTAATATAAATAAAACTTTTATATGACTTTTTCAGTTTAAAAGTAACATAAATGCGACTTTAATATACATGACATTTTGATAAAAATGTGATAGAGACTTTTAGATAAAAAGGTAACAACAAATGTGACTTATATAGTCAATGATAGTCATAATTTTTGTCATAATTTGGCCTTCGTTGTGGTCGTCTGGTATTGTAAACCGTTGTAGGAAACTATCAACTTTTGCTTAGCTTGAACTATAAATTGAGTGATGCTGCTGATGTAAAACTGTGGAAAGCTTATTGTTGTATATGCTCATGAACAATTTTCATTACCCAAAAAGAGAAAAACTGTATAATTTCATCTCCGTCGTTTCACAAGTGGGAGATTATTAAGTGGTAGAGCCTAATTTGTTGCGCTACGCGGAAGATGTTCGCGGATTGACCTTCACGGTAAGGTCGCCGTGGGGGGTCAGAAGGGGGGCAGGCAGCAATGTATTGTGCATATTTACGGCTTGACTAGATTTAAATCGATTTTCTCATATGGCTAAGTATAATTTTAATTTATTTATGAAAATTAATTTAATTTAATTTAATTACAATTTCCGGTAGCTTTTGGTGATGGTAAATAAATAAGTAAATAATTAGATCATAATCAATTTATTAGAGCATCCGCATATGACATGCGCAGTGCTAAAGTAGGTTGTTAGTATAGTTGTTAGTTAACAACTCAAAAAATAACATACATTGGTGATACTAAAGTAGTAGTTAAAAATATTTATTTTAGCAAGTTGTTAATTTTATTGTTAAAGTTAACAATAAACTTAACACTTTATGTTTTATTATTTCGTTTTTTATTATTTTAATTAAATTAGGAATGACCCACCACTTGACTATTGAATTGATGATTAAATTTAACAATCTTAATTATAATCACTAACGTGACACAAATTAATCGTTAAATTTAACTTGTTTAAATGTCCTTTAACAATCACTAAAAACTCTATTTTTGCTTATATAGATAGTTAATTTTAACACTATCAATGTGAATGCTCTTGCCAAGTTAGATATTCAACAGTGATATTTGAACCAAAACCTAACCAAATCGGTCCTGCCCTAACTACAGGAATTGGAACCTGAAAATGGGCATAAAATCATTGACTTCCGTAATTTTTTTTAATAATCAATTTATTAAAATAATTGTGCCGTTGACTTCAAAACCATTGATTTCGGTAATTTATGATATACTCTTTTATGCAATAATTACCTCAATTCGTCCTAAAAAGATATTTCCCTATTATATTTTTATCCATTTTAAATTATATTCCTCTTTCTTATTTGACTTTTGAGTTTTTTAAAATACCCATATTTATTATACATGATAATAGACAATAAAGAAAATTTAGAGTGAAATATTAAATAAACCAAGGGGCATATTAGAAAATTTATTCTTAAATTGTACATTCTCAACAACATTAATTATAGTTTTTTTTAGATTTATGTGAAAAATAGAATGTGAAAAATGCAATACAGATGGCAAAGATCTATTCATTAGATTTTTTTTTGGAACGCCTTTCCATATATCTATATTATGCGTGAAAAGCACATCTAATATATTTTTCTAATATCTACTTTCAGATCCATTTTTTGCTTGTGATTTTCATTTTCTAATATTTATAGTATTCGCACCCGTGCGATACACGACTATATATATTTGCCCCAAAAAATTTAAAGACAAAAGTGACATAATTATCATCTCACTAAATGGGATGTCAAAAATGAAAATTTGATATTGTTGAAAATAGAGTGAATCTATCACATTACATATCTAATAATAAACAATACTATATATTTATTAAAAATAGAATACAAAAATACACTAAGAATCAATCATCATCCACTGAACTTGTTATTACCTAGTATAAACAAAATTTCCAATAACTAATACTTAAATGTCGGGGGACAATCAAGAGTTAACAATGTGACACCTAATATAAACAAAATTTCCAATAACTAATACTTAAATGTAAGGGGGAAAATCAAGAGGTAACAATGTGACACCTAGTAGAAACGAAATTTCCCAATGACTAACACGTAAATATAGGGAGAAAAATCAAGAGATTACAAATGAGTTTAATAAGAGAAATAAATGAGTTTAATGAGAGAAGTAGTAAATGCTATGGATTAACAGATTTATCGCAAAAAAATCTACTAAGGAATCTTATAACCTATAAAAATCTATTAACAAATAAAAGTATACAATTAAGAAACTATTAAAATAAAGATGATGAAGTCGACGGTGAGGGAATTGTATATGTACACATGAATTCTTTCCAATTAGGTGACCTAAATGATAAGATTGGCAGATCTGGCAGAGATCGGAAGAGCACACGTAAACATCTTTGAAGCGTAGAATTAAAATGGTAATGGAAATCTTAATAATAGAAATTAGAGGTGCAATCGGCAATGAAGAACTACAAATATGGAAGGTTGATCGATAAGCGATTGAAAGAGATATGTAAAGTCAAACGATATATATGGTTTGCAGCTAAGTCGAAGGATATATATGGTTTGTAGAAGAGGAGGTCGACGCATATATCAAGGGAAACTTGAAAAAGAAAAATGCATTTTGAAGGGAAAAAATGCAAAACAAATAATAAATAATTAAATAAATAGAGAAATGCCAAATAAATAAATGAATAAATAATTAAATAAATAAAGAGTGGTGTAATTAGTGATGTATTCGTGATGTTAGCAGGTCGTTTAGGTGGGAAAACACATTTAGGCTACTGTTGATTTAGGAATATATAGATATAGATAGATTACATTCAATTATCAACCTGAGTTGAAGGCTTAAAGTTCATATTTCAATGGTTTTGTTTTTTTTAGTTATTACGATTAATTTAAATGAATAGTAGACCGCATTAAAATTTGAGAAAAATACTTTTTAAATTTAGTTGAATACATGTAAAATGGGGTCAGGCTACTAGCATGATCTGGTTCAGGTTTTGGTTAAGGCTTTTTGACTTTTTCCTTGGAAAAAGATTGTCTTGCCCTTTACATGTTTTTCCATGATTTTCATGGGTTTTCATGGCTCTGATACCACTTCGGGGTTGTCCTCTGAAACTTAAAGGCGGAATTAAGAGGTGCAACCTCATAGAACTACTCATTACGAGCCAAAAATTGTCTATAAGTATGGTAATGATATTTTTGTCATTACATGATCTAATCATATAATTTACTTCTTTAGTAAGCTGAGTAACTCTTTAGCTTACTTTCATTTTAGCAACGCAATCATGTAGTTGAGTTCTCCAAAGTCTCTTAATGAGTTGGATGGTTTCCTCAATCTTTTGATCTAGTTGTTGAGATCCATTCGATAATATAGGTTAAATAGAGTAGAGTCACAATGAGTCTGCTTTAAAAGTCTTTCTGGATTAGGTTGGTTAATTAAAACTTGTTGTTTAGCTGGATTGTCACCAACTAATTCATTAAGCAAGTGTTGAAGACTCTATGAATTATTATCAAGCAAATTTTCTGTCATAGTTGCTCAATCAAACTTTGTCAGTTAATTGCTCAGTGAATTTGAGATATAACTTTGTAGTTTAATAGTTGCCATTACCTTGTTCATTTGCATATTATTTAGCATGATTAAGTATTTAAAGACTTAAAGTTTGTTGTTTTTAACAATTTGATGAAGTAGAAATCTAAGGTACTAAGCCACATAGATGTATATTAAACAACTGGAATTTAGGAAATTATAAATTTTTATACCTTCTTCTTGTTGTGTGGGATATCTCCCTTGTTGGGTCTACTGCGCTTCCTGTTGATGCTTCCTTAGATAGATCTCCTAGTTGTGCCTCACAAATGTGTCTTGTTGTCTACTAGCAATCAGTTCCTTCACACGACTTCTTGTCAACACGGAACAAGGCCAAGATGATAGACAGGGTGTCCGTACACATGAGTGGGATAATGATCTTTTAAAAACAGAGTTTATAGGAAGTAGACTTTTATTGATGAAGAAGGAATAAGGATTATAACTTCCTTACCCTATTAATTTATATCATAGTTGGGCTATAGCCCTTGATTTCTACAAGAAAGCTTCAAGCTTTCATTGTTTTAGAAAGCAGAAGAAATCTCTTAGGGAAATCTAGAGATAGGTGGATTTCAGAATGCCTTCTTTGTCTGAGTAGTGCTCCTTTTATAGATAGAAGGGGCATCTATTTTACATAATGGAGAGGTCCTTACATTATGCTATTTCAACAACTTTCATAATTGAGGGTCCTGGCTTTGTTATTTTGTCCAGCAATGAAAGTGTCGGCACTACAATTTTCTGCCACTTGTTGGTGTAATGATGTCATCGTATACGTCATTCAGAGTCTAAATTATCTCCAGCTTGCTTTGATGGAGACTCTTCAAATTTTTCTTTTCCTTTATTGCAGTGTCCATATGCATGATCTGTTCCAAGCACGTTTTTTATAGCACTGCATATTTGTCTTTTCTCAAGGTCTTTACCATTCCATTCATCAAGGTAGAACGGCTTTTCAAAGAAAGCAATTTTCTTTGCATCCCTCTCATCCAGACTGTTCTTGGTTGATGAAGTTATTAAGATAAACTTTGATGAGTGGTTTACCTTAATCTTGAAATTTGTGTTAATCCCTCTAACTTTTGTAAGAAGGATCTGAATAACTTTAATCTCCATGTCTGTAGAACTTCTCGTGAGATCTGGATGGGTTCTTTGATAATAGGTATTGCCAAGACTTTGTCTTTCGACGCTACCCCGATTTCTATGAAGTGATAACCTTTGAAAATATTATCTTCATTCTAGAAAGGGATAGTGCTGGTTATTGACGAGAAGACTGTTTTTTCCTTGGTCTTAAAAACTTTAGTCTTCCATTTGATGACTGATTTTACCAGTGGTGAACTTAATACCGAAATTGCTTTGGCATCTTGACTGAGATAAATGAATTTAATTAATCTATAATTAAATGATTTAACAACAAGTTCTAGTGCTGCTTCCTGAAAGAATATGAATTTTCCATATTTCTCACAAGTTCCTGCAAAAGGATACTTTGATGTTGCATTTAGTATTGCTCTGGCTTCTGCCTCGAGGCTAATGAAGTTGGAAAATGGTGCTTCATTGAAATTTCTTTTTCAATGATTTCTTCCTTTTCAGACTTGAGATTTACCAGCCTGCTGGGTAGAGGTGCATGGGCTTTAAGAACATCCTCATAGCTCTTCCGATCTTAACCTCTGTTGTGCTTCGATCATTCCTTGGATTTTAGGTGATCGGATAACTTGTGTTCCAGTTCCTCCTCTGGGTCTGAATCCAGTTGGAAAGAGTGTAAGTATTATTGGATCAGTAATGTGTTGGATTGGCTTTGGGCTTGCTTGGTGGCCTTTTCTGTCCAGTACTGGTTGTATTCATTTTGGACTTATTCAAATGTTTGAAAGACTTGTGCTTGAATGGAAGTCCTTTAACTTTAAGCTCCACTATTTTCCATTCTTTGTAGTATCCACAATCTCGGCCATCAAAGATTACATAAACCTTTTTGTAACCTGTAAATAGATCAAAAGACACTAATGGATTAGGTGTTTGGGCAGATGATAAAATGTATCCGTTTGATCGGACTTGACTCTAGACTATCATGGCCTAAATTCTTGTTCATGAGTCTTTTGCTCTTGGGCTTTAGGCTCATTTTGAAGGATAATACCCTTCTTATTATCAAGCTCTTGTGGATTTTCCACAGCTTGTATCTCTTTGCCATTTACTGGACCTGAGATATTTTGTTGCTCAGCATTTTCATCTGTTGATATTGCTGCAGAATTTTCAGTTGATGAGGATTTTGATTCCCCCCTGTGAAAGTAAGAGAGCTTTTTGTTGATTGTAAAAGTCAAGCTTTGTAGTCAGGAATGATAATTCCATCGTTTTTTCTTGGATTTGAAATTCCAAGTCCTGGATTTTGTTATCCAGTTCCTTCATTAGCAGAAGTTTTACCTGTAAGTAATAACAGATAATTCTCTGGTTAAAGAATATGCTAAATAATTCTTTTCTCCTTCGATAGTTTCAATATCAAAGATGTAATGACTAAACCATATTTGCCATCTAACAAGGCGTCCTTTCTTATAATCTGCAAAATTGTTAGTTTTCATAAACGATTTACAAGTAGAACTGTCAGTTCTAACAAGAAATTTATTGCTAATCACATAAATTTGAAATTTGGTAATAGCATTTTTTACAGCTAAAATTTCTTTTTCATTTATGTGATAATTCTTTTGTATTCCTTGGAAGGTTCCTGAAGTATAAGAACATAAATATTCTTCCTCCTTATGAGCCGGTTTGGCTTTAAGGACTGCTCCCCAAAAGTCTTCTGAAGCGTTTGTTTCAATTATCATCTTGTCACTTGGTGTTGGATGATAAAGGGATGGTAGAGTTACTAAACTCTTTTTCAATTTTTGAGCATATACTGTATCAGTATGTGTCCATTTCCAAGGTGCATTCTTCTTCAGTTTTTTCTGAAGTGGTGCTCTTTTTTCTGCTAACTTGCTAATAAAATTTTGAGTATAGGTCAGACATCCATGAAATCTTTGCAATTGTTTGACATTTTGAATTTCGTCAGGAAATTTAGTGATATGTTTAAGTATGTGAGATTGAAGTTCCTTATATCTATAAGCAACATTTAACCCTAGATACTTAATTTTTGTTTTAAATAGTTCTGTTTTCTTTTTAGTAAGGACTATTCCAGCTTTTTTTTTTTAGTTTGCAATACCTGCAACACATGCTTTTCATGATCTTTTTCATTATCTGAAAATACTAAAATATCATCTATGTAAACACAACAATATTCTCGTAGTTCCCTAAAAATTTTATCCATATGCATTTGAAAGATTCCGAGGGCTTGTTTTAAGCCAAATGGAACAACTTTTTATTGATAGTGTCCTTATGTATAACTAAAGGCAGTAATTGGTCTAGATTTTTCGTCAAGTATTACTTGTCAGAATCCAGATTTACAGTCAAAAAAAGAAAATACCTGTTTTCCTCTTATGAGTACTAAAAGGCTTGCTATATTTGGGATAGTGTAGGCAACATCTGACACGCCCCACCCCAAGTGCCTCTAACTTACTTGAAGTGTAACGTCTGCCGATGATAAATTTCAACTAAAAGTTAGAATTTACCGTCAAGGCTAATAAACATAATAACTTCTCTAGAAAAATTTTGGCAATATCTCTCATAACTTATCGACAAAACCAACCTGCACCAATACCCCATGCCAATTCCATAACTCCTCATTCATTTCAAGCGACAATTCCTGCATGAAGAATATATTAAACTAAGTATAATTCACCCGAATGCACCCAATACATTCTAATAAATTAACCATATTAAAGCCTAAGATTTATAGCAACAACTAACCCATAAAATCTATATGTGGTGGCTCGATTGCTTGAAGTGCAGGCTCGACCAGATGCATTGCCCAACTTCAATTTCTACCTGGAAGGAAAATCATTTAGAAAAACATATGAGCCAACTAGCCCAGTGAGTGGAGTTTTTAAATAAACATGCTTTGGAAAATCAAAATATAAGTTTTGCAAAATCTTGAATAACATGTTCAAGCTCATTTGGGAATTTTTTATAACTTTAAATGTAAAGCATAACATCATCATTTATATGATCATCACATGTGAGAAAACATCATGAACATCATTTCATTCAATAATCATCATAAAATTGACTAGAAAATATCATGAACATCATTCATTTAATAAACATCATGAAATTCACTAGAAACATCATAAAAATCATTTCATTTCAAGATTATCATAGAGTTTTCCCCACAGAGTATCCAACATCTCATGATCATAACATTAAGTCATAAGCGCGTAGACATCAGCTTAGGCCATAGGTACCTTATGACCCCTTCGCCCTTGGCGGCACAATAAACAGCTTGAGCCATAGCTAGCACATAGGCCCCTTTGCCTGAGCGGCATTCATTTGGTCAGCTTGAGCCATAAGCCCCTTCGCCCGTAGGCGGCATATCAGTTGGTCAGCTTGACTCATATAGGCCCCTTCGCCCGTAGCCGGCATGATCATAATATTGGATACAAATTGGAGGGTTTTCATACATCATAAATCATGTCTCAACTTAAACATTTCTTTAAAATCATGAAGCATCATTTCATACAAACATTCACATGAACTTTTCTAAGAAATATCAGCTTTCATGAAATTTCAAGGAAATACATTCATCATGGAACATTACGAATTTCTATGAAATCAAAGCATAATATACATTTTCGTTTAGGAAGAAAAGAAGAAAAGAATCTCCACTTACCGGCTAAATAGCAATGTAGCTCCTCTTGTATCTCATTCATTTTTAATCCTAAACATTTCCTGTAACATTATATGAAAATTCTACTTAACATCTTTCCCCTTCGAGTTTTGAGTAAACATTTTATCATTATATGCTAAATTATAAAGCTCAATAATTACTAAAGATCATACTTTTATGATCACTCAGTAGTTCTTCATTTCCGTTCTTAACTAAACCCTTCCGTCAAACGTGAGCACTACTTAGTGAATTTAAGACTCAATTCAACTCCTCAACAAAGATTTCATTCTCCTGTTTGGGCAGTGCCCATTCAAAACCATTTTAAAATCAAGAAGGGTGTCATATGCTTATGAAATTTTCCTAGAATGTAGAGAACTCATATAAGTTCATCATGTGTGAAATTGAGCTCAAGAAAACCACGATTGGAACACCAAAATATTTTTGTATTTCCCAAAATCTTGTTCTCGGGTAAAAACTGACCATCCTCACAAAACATGTCATAAAAACCCCTACTGGTCTCCAAATGATATCATTCGAATTTTCAATGATAGACAACTCATGGAAGATCATTTTCCAACTTGTATCTTTCTAAAATTCATTATATACTATCATTTATGACCTTTTAAAATTTAAAGGGTAGAATAACATATATCATAATTCTATGTCTAAAGTCCTTGTATTAATCTCTTTAATATTCACAAGTGATTTTTATTCCAATTTACCCATGTTCACAAACCATTTCCATGATTTCCAACTTCCCATTTATCCACTTTATCTAATCTCATTTCACTTAATTCGTCAACATATTAACCAATCTCAATTCCATTCATACTCATTTTCCCATCTCATTATAACCCAATCATATTAAGGTTCAATGTATGCATACAAGATGTCCATTGCTTGTAGTAACTCTTAAACACATTTTAGCCAACAAATTATCTTAATTCTACGAATTGAAAACCCAAGCATTACTTTTATTTATAAAAATCAGCATTAAAATCACTTTCTAACCCATATTTACATCGTACAACTTCAATAATAATAACTTTGGGTATATTTAATTCCATATCCTTTAACACAATTAAATCAAAATAGGGCTCAATATGTTTAACTTTAAATCCTTAAATCAACACAACTACTTGAAACCCTAACATCTCAAATAAAGCTCATGCTTCAAGAATTTTGAATGGATAATTAACCTTAAAGACTATCATTTTTCTTTCAATATAACTCATATTTAACCCACATAGTAAAAATCCTAAATTTAACACAATATAGAACAATTAATCTTCCACTTACCGATCAAAGATCAATGAAAAATTGTGAAACACAAATAAATCACGAACCCACTTCGAGTTTTGTTCGGTGTCTTCTTCATTTTCCTTCCATTTTCTCATTTTCTCTCAATTTTCTCCTCCTTGGCCGAGAGCAGTGTGTGTCGTGGGTTTGGTGTGTGTTTTGTGTGTGAAAAACCCAATTGCAAGAGAGTCTCACCTATATATGTCATATTTGCACTTAAGGCCCCCTTCAACTTGCTTATGTGCTATAAGTTAGTCCTCGAGATATTATTTACCCATAAGTTCTTTAATATCTAATTCATTCACTTTAAACCCTTTGATGACATGTACTTGACGCAAATAATTGAAATTTGACCTTGACTTAACTATTCCACCTTTGACTTTTGATCCGTAAAATTTGGGATGTCACATCATCTTTAGTAGCAGCATTGACTACTCTGTAGTCAACAACCATCCTAGGCTTTCCTCGATCTTTTTTCTGTTTCTTTTCTTACCATGAATGCTGGTGAACAAAAGCAAGACATGGAGGGTTCAATTACTCCCATTTGTAGTAATTCTTTGATTTGTTCTGTAAATTCTTTTCTATCATGCAAGGAATAGCATTGTGCAGTTGATCTCAATTTTCCTTTAAAGTCTGGTTTGAGTTCAATTTTTGCTGTCATTTCTCCTTTGTTCTTGATTGGGCTAAGTGGATTTTCTGAACATCATTCTTCAAGGGTTTTTAAGATTTGTTCTCTAAGAGAATTTATCGTAAATCTCTATTCTTCCTCTTGGGTAATATTGACCATTTTGTTTGATACAATATTTTGTCCTTTGATGGTCCGAAGTGGTTTCTCTTTTCCTCTGAGCTTGTGCATATCAAGAAATTTATTTTGGAGATGATTGAATTTTACAACATATCGTTGTTTTTTTATCCAAATTTGTTTTCCTTGTATTTCAAAGCTGATCTCATCTAAATCCTGCATAAATCTTTTATACATCAAACAGAAGTTGTTACTAAGAATAAGGTCTATTCCTATTTCACTTTGGCAAATGGATGGGATTTTAAAATAATAAGACTTGTGGGTTAAATCTTTTATTTCAATAGCCACATTTTTAACAACTTTGTTAACTTTTACAGATGGCTGATCTGCAATTTTAACACTAATTGTTCTATCAGAATTTACCCAATGTTCTTTAGGTATAATCCACTTTGATGCTATACACATGCTTGCTCCTGTATCAATGAAAGCACTAATAGTGTATTTGTGATAACCATCAAAATTCAATTTACATGTAATATAGCTTGAGTTAGGATTAGTTATACTACCATACGTTCTGTTACCTGGTTTGAAACTATTCATCTTTTGATTATGATGAAGTTTCTTCCATGGATGCTTCTGTAAAGTAGTACAGACTTTCTTGGTCACTGGGATCTTCAACTAGATAGAATCTCTGCTGATCAAATTCTTCAAAGAGATTAACTCTTTCCTAATTTTCTCTTCTTGCTGCTCATTTGCGTAGTGTCCTTGTTCACTGCAAATCCAATATCTGCAATTTTTCTTTTTCCTGGGGCAATTTTTTGCTTTTTTGTTTAAAGGTTTTTTTATCTTTTTTTCTCCCTCCTTGCTTTTTGAAATATTTGCCTTTAGAAAAATATTCCTTTTGTAGGGTCTTATATTTCTTAAAGACATACCTCTTTTTCTTCCTAGACTGTTTTCTAGGTTTTCTAGTTAGAGGGTAGCATCCATATGCTCCTACAAGGTCTTCCATAAATGGATCACAACTAAAACATGTTTTTAGTTGTTTGCAAGCCATTTGTTTCATTTGTCTATGGACATATACGCCTCTACAGACTTCTTTTATGTAATTCTTAGTTACCGTAATTGCCAAGCCTATAGAAAATTTTGCAGAAAGATAAAGCTTATTTTCTGTTTGGAGTCTAACGGCTTCATTAAATCTTCTGATTATTTCAGAATTACGTGGAGGTGGTAATTTTACCAAAAACTTCTCAACATATTTTGGGAAATCATCAAGGTTTCCAAATAGGAATAACCATTTTTGGTATTCACATTGATATTGATCAAAAAAATCTAAATAACAGATTTTGATCCTTTCAAGTTGCATTTTTGCATTTTCGACTTTCTCAGTAGTCAGTGTAGACTTATAAGCTGTATAAGTCTGTCCTGTAAACATCTGAAAGATTTTTTCAACAATACTAGTAATAAAACCAGTAAGGTTGGGTTGACTATCATTTTCTACTGAAACTTCAAGCCAAAGTGCATTGACTTGATCGTTAGATAGGGTTTCTAAGAAATTCTTAACATTTCTCCTAGTGGTTGCCTTGATATAATTCCAAGCTGAGATTTCTTCTTTTATCAATTGGGGATTACCAATCATAGCCATTACTAGATTGCTGAACCATTCTTTGATTGCTTTACTTACATCAGTAATACAATCAAGGTCTAGAATTTGTGAAGTGTGTCCTACAGTTTTAGGAATAAAATTTAAATGAATTCTTTCAACTGATTTTGTTACCTGAGTATCTCTAGGTGGTCTAGGGATACTATCACGACAACTCTTTTTCCTTCCATCTCGTTTGAGTAAGATGGTTCTTCATGTGATTCAACCTTAATATGTGAATCTCTTATGACAACTCCTCCAGTCCTTCCAACTGTTAGTCTTTCTGGAATTGTTACTTCAATTTCTTCTTGTTCTGATTCTTTTGAGGTTGTTTCTTCAAGCTTATCAGTTTCAACTCTTGGTTCTTCCTGTTCAATAAAAAGAATTTGTTCTTCTTATTTTTCAAGAAGAGTTAGTTGTTTACAATAAGATGTAATTCTTTCTAATTCTTTATCTTTGAAAGATAAAAGAATATTAAATGTACTGAGGTCATTACCATTTTGGTAATCTTCCTCAATTTTCCTTCTGAGAAATTTCATTTAGGATATTTAAATATACCCTCAACCATTCTCAAGTTTGAAGCTTGTGCTTCAAATTGTCCGAAATGTCTCATTCCTTGTGGGAGTGTGACATTTGTAGTAGGTTGAGACTGTGGGACAGATTGTCTTCCAGCAACTTCACGTTTAATAGTAGCAGTAATAACTGCTGTTATCCTTTCCATAGCAGTGTTAAGGTCTAGTGTAATAGACCTTATTTCTTGCCTAATGGAACCAAGCTCTTCTTTAAAATAAGTAACCTGCTCATTAAGTCTTCTGACTTCATCATGAATGTTACTAATCTTAATGTTTTCTGTCATAAGATTATTTTACGTACTTACTCATTTCATCAATTTTTTGGTGAAGTTCTTCCAAACTTATAGTAAGTTGGGACTCATTTTCATTAATTCTTTCTTTTTGTTATCTCCCTCATTTTTGAAGGAGTTCTGCTGGACTCTCCTTTAAGGGGTAGTCTATCTTGAGTTTTGATTAAGGGTTTTGGCCCTAAATGAATTCTCCAATTACTGTCAGGCTGAGTTAGAATGTTAAACTCATTTTTTTACCTCAAGATAATCCATGAAATCTGGTTCATAAGTTATTCTTCTGTCTACTTGAATTACAACATTGTTATGGCTATTATAGATAGCATATCTAACAAGGTAGCTAATAAAGAAATGTACATTGTTAGGTTTAGCAAGATCTTTTCTACAATAATCATGAACAAATGATAATATGCCATCAAAATCTGTGTCATGAAGTGATACGGAAATTTTTGGGTGTGTGGTAAACTTCAACAGCTTCAATGGTTACCCCGTATAGACTTTTCTTATTCGAAATATCTATATTTTGTTTTATTTGTTTAATGTCTCATTTGCCAAGCAAACAGATATTCGTCCTACTATATGCATGTTGGACATATAAAGCTGGATATATAAAGCAAATTCTTTATAAGATATGCAATAATAAACATTTCTTTGTCTTTTGAATGCTTTTTAAAGAAAATCTCTTTTGAAAGCTTCTCCAGGTTTTAGTGAAAAATCTTTTTTAAGGATTTTTTGTAAGCTTTTTTCAGAGGCTACTACATCTCCTAAAAAATTCCCTTTTGATTCTTTAATTTCCTCAAACCCTTCTTGAGATGTTTGGATTTCCATGATGCCTTAAAACATAATGCATAACGAAATCATGTATGTATTTTTCTCTCTGTTGTTCTAAGTTTAGCAACATTGAGAAATGTCATTAATTGCTCTTGGGGCAATTCCTGTAAAGATACCCTGTTGATATCTATCTCGATACCAAACAATTCTTTCATTATGCCATCCTATATGGTCAGTAATGACAATATATATTATGCACAAAGATATATGGAAGGTGTATTTTCCATAAGTTGTAAAATTTCTCCAAAGTTGTTTTCCATACTTAGAAAAAATTTCATTCACTTCTCCAAAGGGTATTTTTGTCATTTTTATTAATTGCCTAAAGCAATGCATGAAGTAAAGCCGACAAAATATCATTCCCCTCCAAAATGGTTTACATCCCCACAGGGAAATGAATAGTAGAAAAACGTGAGAAATTTGAAAAATTACTTCTTTTTTTTTTTCAAATACAATTTAGGGAGTTTTAGAGAGGAACATAGACTCGAACCTAGAATTTTGTTCTGGTAGGACTGCTTTCTACCACTTGAACTATCACCCTTGGTCTAAAAAATACTTTTTAAATATATGTCTTTGTTATTTAATTTAGATTTCAATGTATTGCTTTATACATGATAAAAATAAAATAAATTAAAAATCTCCAATTAATACTATGCATTGGTGGGTACTTCTTAAATTACTATTGTTTTATTTGGGAGATCTTGGAGAAAGAGTGAAAAGAAATAAAAACTAAATAGGCGATATCTAGCATACGGTCTAAATGTAAAGATTTTGTTAGACACCATTCCTCTATTTTTCTTTCATCACATAAACATTTTTAACTTGGCAAGGATTTTTTTTCGAAGGGACATTCATCTGTCTATTCTTTCTTTTATCAAATCAATTAATCAACTTCAAAGGGTGCTATGTCAACACATTGGTGACAATAATTTTGGATCACAGTGTCCATTTCATTTGTGGCATAATTTTGTTTTACGATAAATATGCGGTTTGAGTTGCTCTAACAAACTATCAAAAACCCACCAATCACACTCTTCATTTATAAGGGTAATTACGTTGAAGCTGTTAATTAGAGTAATCCGGCTCTCCTACCATCATATCAGCATGTCATTGAGCAAATCGATTGCCAAGACATTTGAACATGACTGAAGGGTGACATAATTGGTAGATGGCATTTGAACACAACCAACATCACCCTTCTCCTATCACTTCAACACAAAAAAAAAAAGTGTTGAATGAAATTTTATACGAGGACATAGGGGTGTGAAGGGAAATCAGGGGAATGATAGGTGTGATTCGAACGTAGAATCTTTTACCCAAAATGTGATCATCTAACCATTACAATTTAGAGCACAAACAAACATTGTACACCATTTCTTAAATTGTAATAACATGGTCCAATTCATTCTTGATCCATTCAACCATCTATATATATTCTACATCATATATGATGTAACGAAACTAGACACATTTATTCTTGTATGAAATGGAAATTTTTGGAAGAAAGACCAGAAAGATGAAACTAAAAGATGTCAAACGGATAAATCCCACATCAAATCAAATCTTCCGATCTATAAAATAAATAACCAATATATAACGTGCTTGGACTACTCCTTTAACGGATTAACTTTTTAAGGCGGAACTCCAATTCTTTACAAAAGAGTCATCTTCAAGATGTATAAGATCGTGGATCACCTATTAAGCATATATCAGTTCACCTTAGAAATACATCCATCTTTCTCGACTTGTTATTAAGATAAGCACGAACAATGTACCAATACAAAATGCGATAATAATAAAATTCCTATAATAAGACTTAAGTTGGTTATCTTCGACAAATTTAGAAGCTTCCCTTCAAGACTCTGTACCCATTTCAAGGTACTATCCAAAAAAGTATCCATTTTTGGGTCGTTGGAGCAATCCATTATTTCCTTTTGGATTTTATAAGAAAGCCACCTTGATTTCTAATTTGATTGTGAAAGAATTGATATTATAAGGATTGGTGATTTGAATTGAATTCCTGCACTTGACATGACTTTAGCACTATTTGAGGTAACATGAAGGTTACCCATACAGATCGGAATTTTCTTGTTTGGTTCTCATTATTCTTTTGTATTATAATTTCACTTACTACTGATTTTACAGCCATTTAAATATATTACACTTTTTAAATTTCTATTAAATCTCCACGACTTATTTTAACTCATTATAATTTCTTATTATTACTGAACGCAGAGAGGTTTTCTCTTCTCTTGTGGTGACAAAATAAATGTTATGTCACAATTCATGTCATGTATGTCACATTCCTTCCATTTTCTTTTCAAACTCTCCTCCATCCCTATTTTTTTCCACCTGCAATTGCAATTGATCCTATCGCCGGATTCGTTACTCAAACATTATACAAGTTATAATTTGATCCTCATAATTAATAGTGTGATTGTCAAAAAGAAGATTGATATCAGCTTCATCGATATTTTTTCTTTAATTTAAATATGAATTGTCAATTAAGCATGTCATTTGTTCATTGTTCATTGTTCATATATTAAAAAACACATGTCCAGAATTATTCATAGTAAAATTTGAAATAAGAATGCGATGAAAAATAATTTATTTTTTTGGTAAACTCATAATTGAATTTTTTTTAATACAAGAGAATATAAGGAAGATGCAAGTGTGATTCAAACCCAAGATCCAAAATAATAATTGAATGTTAGTTATCATCTTTCATGCAATTAAAATTTGGTACAAAATATTGTGTTGTGTTAGATTTTGATCATAGAATCAACATTATAACATAATTGAAAGGATAAGATCTAAGAAACGCTCGGAAAATAAATAAAGAAAATGATAGACAATCGCTAAAAATGAAAACATAAAGGAAAACAATAAATGAAATCGCGATGTAGACAGATAGGGTGATTGCAAACACTAGACAAATGATTATGGCAAATAAAGACGATTCCTGCTAATAGAAGACCCACCAATGTAAATACCCCACCATTACTAAAACTTAACTAACTTTTCTCATTCTCTCTCATTTCTCATCTGAAACATGTGAACTCTTTCTAAGCTCAGGAGTCTCGGGTGATTCGATTCAAAGTCCATTTGAATCCTTCTTGAATTTGAATCATTGGAGCCATATGTGGGAATCGAAGCAAATTCTCATGAGTTTTCCTCAGAATCTCTATTCAATTCTCTGTGAATCAGTATTGAAAGCAAAGATAATTCTCATGAATCTCTTCAAAATTTCCATTTCGCTGATCAATATTGGAAAGCGAGGCTAATTCTTAGGATTTTCCTCACAATTTCCATTCGAGTTAACAGAAAGTAGCATAAAATCAAGGTAATGCCTCCAAAATCAAAAATCTCAGATGCAGAAAAGTTAAAAAAGTCCTTCGAGAGGACAGGAATACCACCAGCGACAACCACTTTACGCCAGCGCCACCTGCTGTCTCACATTCAGCTGCCACTCAAGAAGGAAGTATACAAAAGAGATTCAATTAGATGCTTTTGTAACGACCGCCAGTGACTTTCCCTCCTACGCGACCAGCTCTTTCTCCTGACTCAGTTCCTTCGGTTCCACCTGTGGCGGTAGTTCCTGATACTCAGTAGTCAGATGTTTTCTCAGAGAAATTGTTATTGCAGAAAATCGAAGAGGTTCTGGTGAAGCGCAAGGCGCAGTCCCGTCCAGTGGTGATGAAAGAGGATCTTTTCTCTGAGAAAATATGAGTGTTACCAGCCAAGTTCCGGGAACCTACTGAGGAGTACGAGGGAACCACTGACCCCATCTCTATCATTTGAGAACTTACCAAGATCGTGTGAATCTACATAGGTGGCCCGATGCTATAGCCTGTCTCGCATTCCCTTTGACAATGAAAAAAATGCTCGGGAATGGTTTGATATGCTTCCACCTAAGCCTATCGCTAGCTTTACTGAGTAGCAAATCACTTGGCCATTTGTTTTTTCAACAACGCATAAAAAAAGAAGACTGCATTGGCTCTGTTGCAAGTAGTACGAGAGAAGGGTGAATCGTTGAGAGAGTATATTTCTTAATTAAATAGCGGAACTCTGGGAATAAAGGACCTACAAATGTCTAGTGTTGTCTCAGCGCTGTTGACGGGGTTACAGAACCATGGATTTCGCGTTAGTATATCTAAAAAGCCTTCAACAGCCATGGTGGAGCTACTTAGGTGAGCTGATACTCACATTGACCAGGAGGAGGTTTTATCAGCATCTTCGCGATTTGATGCTCATCGGTTGTTTAAAGGAAAGCGCGAAGTAAAGGAAACCTTATATGAAAATGAGCACGTTTACCAGACGTCAAGGGCAAATTCCTTGCATAAGCCCAAGCATCATCACTTTCGGAGACCACTCTATACACCCATATGCACCGTTTGAATCACGAGAGAGGTTTCTATCCCAGAGGGCTCATAGTGGAGGCTGTAGATACAGTTGCTATAGATGGTCTTCAGAGGAAAGATCGTATGTAATACTGCCTTGATCATAATCTCCTGCCCTGCATAGGAAAACATTCTCCAGCTCCACCATTGGACACACTTCCAGAGTTTTTCCTTTAAGGTGCCAAAGGTTCTACATTTGTTAATCCTCACCACCGCTGGCAAATCTAGGTATTTGTCATGCTGCCGTGCCAAATCCACTCCAAACAATGCTACAATCTCTAAATGGAGATTGGAAGGCACATTTGGAGAAAAAGTGAAAGAGGTCTTTTGCGTATTCACCTGCTGTCCTGACGTTCTCTCATATCTGGCAAGTATACCCATAACAGAAGCGGCTTCCTCCACTGTAGCCCTTCCAAAGAGAATGGATACGTTTGTAAAGTGGAGATGGCTCAACTAGGGCCTATTCCTAGAAATTTCACCCCACATATATCACCCTTCTCCTTACCTTGGGAAATAAGAAATGTGAAAGCTTCTGCACAAAGAATGAATAGATATGGTAACAAAGGGCATCCCTGGCGAAACCCCCTACTCAGATCCACTCTCCCCCAATATTCCTCATTAATAGTAAAGGTGAAAGAATGCGTGGATATGCAACTCATAATACAGTCAATCAGCTTCTTAGGAAAGTTCATCTTCACCATCACCTCCTACACAAAACAACACTCCACTCGGTCATAAACTTTGCTCATGTCCAGCTTTAAAGCAAAGAAGCCTTTCGTACTGTTGTTCTTCTTGTGTAGGGAATGTAAGATTTCCAAGGCCATAATAGCATTATCTGAGATCAACCGCTCAGGCACAAAAGCACTCTGGTTATATGACACCAGTGAATGAAGGAGCTCTTAATCTTGTTTGCTATACGTTTCGACACCAATTTATAAATCACATTGCATAGAGAAATAGGTCTATAATCACAAAGGGATTCAAGGGACTTTGTTTTGGAGATTAACACAATAGTGGTCTGATTAAAATCTTTAACACCACCCATTATTCATGACTCAGAGATAAACAGATGATATAGGACCTTTTAATACCTCACAATGTGTCTGATAGAAGATGGCGAGAAAACCATCGACCTCTAGAGCTTTGTTTGGCCCCATATTGAAAAGTGCCTCTGTAATGTCTCGATTAGTTAATGGCTCCTCCATGTGCCTGAAATCTTCTCTGGCCAAACAACTACGGATGCCACTCGTCTCCTCCACTAGATCAGCCTTAGACGGGTTACTACTTGTAAAAAGCTCAGTATAATACTCCCGAATGTGTTCGAGAGCTACATCCTCCCCATCAATCCAATTTTCCCCAACATCTCTCAATTTCCTAATGGTATTCTTTTCTTACTCCATGATGCTCGAGAGTGAAAAAAATTTGTATTCCGATCTCCTTCCTTAAGCCAAGCGACTCTCGAGCGATTCCGCCCGTCAAAATAAAAATACGCCATAACAGTACTATTGAGAAAACATTTGAATTTCATTATAATAAATTAAATTTTAGGCATCTTGAACTTAGGATGCATATGCTAGAATCAATTATATATGATTTGTACTTACATATCTTAAAATCAATTGTAAAAGAATATATGAATTTATGAACCAAAACAAAGTTAAACTTAAAATGGAAAGTTCGCTTATTTTAGAAAAGTATTCAAGACCATGTAATATTTTATTTCTAGAAACATCCTACAAATTCCCATGTGAATATGTACTATTCTAGAATAGGAGTTGTCTTAGAAGAGCCTAGAGGGAATATACATGAATACGCTGTGAGAATCGATTATCTAGTGACAAAAAATAAGCCAGAATATGAAGCATTGATATATGGACTGAAGTTGGCACTAGCTAAAGGGGTCAAGGCTCTACATGTTTTTAACGATTCACAGTTGGTCGTACATCAGATGCAAAATGATTTTGAAGTGCGCATGGAACGAATGATAGAGCACTATGTGAAAGTAAAAGAATTTCTTCGGGAGTTCCAGCTCTGGAAAATCCAAAAAATTCCTAGAGAAGAAAATAGTAAGGCAGATCTTTTATCAAAAGAGCTTTTAGGGTTCAAAAAGCAGAAATGTAAGCCAGCCATTACTGCAATTGACGAATCGTCTGTGGTGAGAATGATTGAAAGAAGAGAGTAGGCCGTGGAAGAAGACCCATAGATATGGGAGTTGAAGGCGTATTTACTGGAAGCAAAATTACCGGAAAACATGGTAGAAGCAAATGACTAAAGATGCAAGCCGGGAGTTTTGCAATTATCAATCAAGATTTCTACAAAAAAGAAATCCACGATGCCTAATTTAAAATGTGTCTCAAAAAGCATAGGAACCAGTGTTTTGTAGGAGATTCATTTAGGTATTTGTGGGAATCACTTAGGAAGAAACGCCTTGGCATACAAAGCTTTACGACAAGGGTATTTTTGGATGGGCATGAAAGAACAAGCAAATATAGTGGTAAAACGATGTGATATATGCCAAAGAAATTTGAGTGCCTGTATCTGCACAAATACCTGTTATTGGAATATGTCCTTCTTATCAATAGGGAATAGATATATGGTACCGTTACCAGAAGCGTCCAGATAGAGGAAATTCCTAATTCTTGCAATAGATTACTTCACTAAGTGGGTAGAAGCAAAACCTTTGGCCACGGTTACTATACAAAAAGTGTAGAGCTTTGTATGGAAAAACATTATATGCCGATTCGGGATCCCAAGAATACTTATCAGTGATAACATAAGGCAATTCGACTGTAAGGCTTTTCAGGCATTTTGCCATAGCTACAACATCGAGTTACGGAAAAATTCTATAGCATATCCAAAAGTTAATGGGCAAGTTGAGGTAACTAATTGCATCATTTTATGGGACTTACGTATGCGACTACAAACTTATGGGGGATCGTGGGCAGACGAGATTCCCACTGTACCATGGGCATATCATACGACGCCTAAACAAGTCACAAGAAAAAATTCTTTTAAATTGTGCTTTGGATTAGAAGTGGTCACACCGATCGAAATCATAGAAAAGAGTCCGCGTATACTATTCGCTGTTATGCAACAAGAAGCACACATAGATGAATCATATTTATTGGAAGAAGATCGTTTAAAGCCGTTTAAGAGGATGAAAAAAAAGATAAGTTCCGATCTCGCTGTCAGATTCAATCAGAGAGTTAAGGAAAGACGTTTCCTATAAGGAAATCTGCTTCTCAAACATACAGAGGCAGCAGACCATCACACTGGAAAACTAGGAGAAAATTGGGATGGTCCTTACGAAATAATTCGTGAAGTAAGAAAATGGTCATATAGTTTGAAAACGATGGAGGGTAAAACATTATCTCGACACTGGAACGTAGCGAACTTAAAGATTTATTATGCCTAAAGTGATCGTGATGATTCATGAAGCACTACATTTCTTGCATTCCATACGATTAATTAATTATGACCTTCACATTTAACTAACCTATCTAATATTCTTGAAATTGCAGAGGGTATTGTGGGCAAAACGGAAGCTCGCGGAAAGCCCGTGAACAACATAAATTGACATTAAGGGTATTTCTATTATCAAGTCATAGCACTTTTGCAATTATTGTTACATACAGTAATACTTTTAGTCACTACTGCATAAGGGCAGAAGAAAGGAAGGAAAGAATCTACACTTCCTTTTAGAGAGAAGAAGAGTATAATGCTGGTGAGAAAGCGTATACAGGAAATGTGGGTACATATCTTATGATCATGAATAACTGATTAACCAAAAGATTAGATAACTTTTCTTTACTAAAGAGATTATCTTCACAAGAATGATGATGGTTAAATGGGTGGATGACAGAGGAGAACGTGTGAAAAGATAGATAGAAATTGGATAGGAACCCTGTGGAAATACGTAATCGAAGTTGATACTCACAACACTTTGTTTCTTTTAATTCCATGTTCGTGTTTTAGTTTTCATGATTAGTTGTTAATCGACATTATTGTCTTTTTCATCTTTATAAAATATCTTTGCTAGTGTTTGTTGTTCTTAATAAGAAGAAGTAATATCTTTCATGCACTGGTTGCTTTGAAGTTCCTTCGAAATATTCCTGCAATTTTTAAATAGAGTTGGAAATGTTTTATATATGATAGCATGGTTATGGTTAATGTAAAAAAGACGTTTGCCCAAAACACAATTTAAAGACATTCGCCCAGAACGCAATTTTAAGACGTTCACCTAGGACATGATTGTAAGACGTTCACCCAAAATGCAATTGTAAGACAATCGCCCAGAATGCAATATAAAGATGTTCGCCCAGAACGCAATTTTAAGACGTTCGCATGCAAACCAAGGACGTTCGCCCAGAACACGATTTAAAGATGTTTGAAGAATGAGATACCAAGTTATTTTGGGAAAGTATAATGAATTAGCATTTCAAGTAAGTAGTCTTTATTCTAAATAGTTATTTGGAATGCATTGGTCGATATTGATTTATTTTGATTATAAGCATGCAGTGAAATCAAAGACTGCGAAATATGTTATACGCTTGCAAAATGGTTGATAAATTCGAGTATGGGGAAGGGAACATTCATTGTTTGCCACAAAATAAGGCATTGAGGTGATTGAGCAAAGGATAGTCAAAATAGTTATAAGAAGGTAGTAAGTTTAATCAGAGTCTTCCATAACTTCTTCGATTTCTTCCTCCTCCTCGTGACTTGAGAATCGTATCCAAGGGAATAAGGAACTTAAAAATATGTAAGAGACAAAATGGCCAGGCCTCCAAATCACAATTGTCGATTTTCTTTTCTTCCACAAAAATCTAGATTCTGCAGTAAAATAGAATGCACTTGATTACAAATCAACTAAAGAACGCCAGGAAGGACAAGGCTGACTAATAAATGACAAACTTTCAAAAAGAAAATACATTCACTTGCATTTGTTACTCTAATGGGACTGTAAACCAGACACAAATATAAGCACAAATTCATACCTTAAGCACTCCACAAGCTTTTTCTACTACTTCTATTTTGCCGATACATGCCTCACAGTAGCTGCATAGCTGAAAAAGAACGACATGTTATAAGAAATTAGATATCATATTTCCAAATTGCTTCATAAAGATGAGAATTAAGTCTTGTGGCCATGCATACTTCCATATTTCACAGTTTACTGGTATTGCTCATAAATACTAAGAAATGAAAGTGCAATCAAATGGGGTAAGGAACCATGAATCTTTAGAAATTTCTGATTCAATTAAGATCTATGCTTTTGTCAAAATTAGAATTTCCAATATGAAATGACTTTTATAGGGTAGTGATACCAAAAAAGAGTTTGTGCTCTGAATGGTAAAAGGGGAAAAGAGAAAAGGGTAAACAAAACAAACAGTTAACTACAAAAAGAACGATATTTGAATTATCCCTAGCTTTGCAACTCACCATCAGCATATTTCGCTTGCAGCGGGCTAGATGCCTGACTTAAATGCAAAGAACAGATTCCCATTACATTAGAAAGAGAAATATTTCACAATGTAACAAAACTCAGGCAACCCATGCAGCTTAAAATTTTCCTTATAGGGATAGTCAATAATTAGAAGTATATCTATGTATATTGTGTTCAGTAATTCACATCTCACAAAATGTAAAGTGGAGGGCAGAATCAAATCAATATCAATACAATTAAGCAAATGCATTAAAGCTCGTATCAATTGAAAGAATAATACTAAAACTGATCTATATCACATACCTCTCTAGTCTCCACAAACAACTTCGAACAGAAGTTTGACATCTAATTGAGAAACATGCACAAATCCAACCAAGTAAATCTCTAATTCGAGGAATTTGTACTTTGAATCCTCTCTTATGGATTTATAACACGTCACAAGTGAGCCTACCTTCTTGTCAAATATTAGTAACATCACCATAGTTCTTGCACACCTCTCGTTCATCCTTAGTCTGACATTCAAAGATTGCTATCAAGATTAGTACTTATTCAAAATTTAGGGATTGCCTAATTCTCATTATAATTTCAAATCATAATGAGCAAATTAAAGAACAAAGATATTTAATTATGGAATTTATGTTTGGAAATTCACAAGAAAGACATACACTTAGTTTACTTGAAAGACTTATTTATTTGATTTAATTTTAGGATTTTGTTTCACTAGTTGTACTTTTAACAAAAAGCTTGGAGAACTATCAAGTTAAACTGTTTCCTCATATATAGAGTTTAAAAGGAACAAAATTTTGTGTTTAAGAACCAAAATGGGGAACTCAACAATCCTCTATATCTACATTTCATATATTGCTCATCCTTTCACTACTCTCCCTCCACAACTCCTTTAAGTGGAAACAGAACAATGCATTTTTAACAATTGATAAAGAAACAACTTATGATCTTCCGTTCATTAATCGTTACCTAGATCTAGAGATACACTTTCTTTTTCTTTATTTTCCCCCCTCTTCCCTCCTTTTCTTTAGAAGCTAAAGCTCAAAGATTTAGAAGTTGTTGTACAAGAATCACAGATTGATGGTTTTCATCCAGGATTCATTAACTAAACGAGGAGAAGATAACTTAACTGGCTGATGTGTCGAAATTGAGTGATAGCTAACTGCCATAAAATAAAATTTCATTGAAATAAATTATAATCAAAGAGGACAAAATTACCTGGGATAAACTACCTAATTTCTTCAGAATTGCCGTGGAACTCTAGAGATGACCAATCAAACATAATTGTACATGAATTTCACACAACATTATGCTAAGACACAGGGAAGTTAAGGAAGGCATTTCTCGACAGTAAAAAGGTGAAAAAGTAGTACTTCTATTGTGAAATATCGCGTATTTAGTAGTCTTTGAAAACATATGCAAAGTTACTACTCTATCTATTAGTAATCTCCGAAACTAAACCAGGAAAAAATAGCAATTCATCTCAAGTTTCAATTTTTCTACAATAAATAGAAATAGTATCATTAGAGCAAGAGTGAGGCTCTTTATACCTTCTCTGATAGCAAACTTGAAAGGGGTGGGTTCTTTATATAGAGTGAAAACAAACTTCATGTCATCCATTAGCATTCCCATACAATCAACTGGAAAAGAATTTCACAAGATAGACAATAATCGAGATGTCAAACACAAGCAAATTAATTGGAGAACATAATCGATGGTAAATTAGCAAACTATATATTTACTTTTACACTCATTGTCATTGTATAAAGTACATGCCTTCTTATGAACTATAGCAGAAGTTGCAAAGATGCATCCTAGATACATTTTGCTGCATAAGCCATAAATCCAATGCAATGCTCAGAGGAGGGGACACAGGCAATGAGGGGGTCCGGACAGCAAAAACCAGAATTTAAATATACAAATGAAAAAGCAAATATTTTATATAATAAACAGAAATTCAAGAATGTATGTATATGTGATTAACAATTAAAAATGATTGATATATCAAAAAAGTTGTTTCTTGCACATGATTACAAAACCATTAACAAAGGAAGAAAAAAGAATACGGAATCTCAGTAGAAAGTTTCTTCCCCTTTACAGTCATGCCTCTATGCTTCTTTTAAAACATCCCAGCATTTTTTTTAAAGTAAAAAATTTTCTTTCTTTGAATTCATGAACCTTGTAAATTTATTTGGAATAAGAAGTCATTAGAGGTACGGGAATATGAAATCTACAAGAATCAAATTGATTTCTCCACAGTTACAACTAGTTTTGAACATTCAAATTACTCAATTGAAAGAGAGAATATTGTGTCTAGCATCTACAACTTCAAATTGTTTCCATAACATAAATGAAACCAGAACTCAAAAAAAAAAATGCAAATAGAAATCTCATAATGTCTTATCTTTGTAACTCGAGGAGAGCTTTTCTTTCTTAAAATCTTATAGTCTTCCAAATTATAAAATAGTTTCATTAGTCAAATCTACAACACATGATCAATTTTAGTTTCAAATTTTGAACTCAATCAGGTGAGTGACAAGCCTAACAGACAAAACTAATCCTTTTGAGGCCAATGACTCCATTTTTCTTCTGCAATAATTCCTTAGTAAAATTTCTTTCATTCATTCAAGCCTCTAGAAAAATGACTAATCCTTTTGTCTTGTTTAAACGTTTTATTAGTTTGCATAAATTTTTCTTCCTCAACTCCAACTTTTGTATCTAGAGCTGAAAATCTTGTCCGATTTTGACAAAAGTAAGATGAGAGTGGGGGAAAAACTAAATAGCAGCAGAAAAAAGGGGGAAATTCACAAAAGTAAGATTCACTGAATTGGGGACTGCATGCACGTGTCTATGAAGTTCCCAAATTTGGTCTACCAAGTCACTACCCAATTCAAGTTTTGCGTGTTTTCTTTCTCTCTTTCCAAATTTTTTTTTTTAAATATGTTTCAGACATCACATATTCAAGTGAAGGAAATTAACAACACAAATATTTTTTGGTTTCCTTGGCTATTTGAGGTTGACAAAAACTTGAAACCCAAAATTACTCATAATATCATAGAAAGGCATTATACGAAAATTCACCCCAGGGTAAGTAAATTCCCACCAACAAACATCTTATTCCAAATCATGACTTGTCGACTATTCTCGAAATATAACAAATTAACAAATTGTACTGTTATCATTCAACCACTTAAAAAAAATATAATACCAGAGCTGCAGAATGGAACAGAAATACAAGGCTAAACGGGTGTCAGCTGAGGGAAGCAGCCACGGTCAATCTCAAACAACCCAATCTAACCCTCAAGCACAAAGCAAAAAATTGGAAAAAAAATGAAAAACCAAACAAGAAGGATGAACTCGGTTAACAAATAAAAACTTAGCTCACAACTTACATAGTGGCTGAAACAGAACACGTGGCTGCAACTACCGTCCTTCCAACCCGTCAATTTCTGGCCAGAAAAGCCTTAATCGACCGCGGACGAATCGATTTGATGAAAGATGGGAGTTGAGAGAGAGAAAGACAGGGTATGCTTGTGTGTGGCTGACGACTTTGAAGAGGAGGAATCGATTCATGAAGGAGGGGGTTCAGAAGCAGAGAGTGTGCGCCTATTTGGAGGGGTTTAGAGAGAAGAACAATCAGAAAGCAAAGGTTGTGTGGCTGAGAACAAATCATTGTAGCAAATAACTTCAGGGGCATTTTCGAAAATCCATGCATATTTTTGACGAAAGTGGCTCTTTTATAGGAGTAGTGATATATATTATGTGCAGATATAACAAGAATCTAGATTAACTTTTAAAATGTGCTTTGCACAGATTTAATTTCAAATGAATACAAAATAGTGAGTTTTTTGTTGCTGTTGTTGAAATTATTATTAGAATAATGCTATTTATCTAGACTGGAGACCGATCTCCAGTCTAGTTGTCATCTCCTTATTGGTCATTGAATAAATGAGGGTCCCCGTATATTTATGCATATCAATTTATCCTCCAATGTAGTGATGACAACTAGAATGGAGACTAGTCTCCAGTCAAGATAAATAGCATCACTCTTATTATTATTATTATTATTAATTTTTTGTAAGGATTTAAAAAAAGGCAGGTTTATAAATCGATTTAAAATTTAAAATTTATATAGGTGTCAAGATTTGATTGTACTATGTGGAGGTAATGATTAAAATGATCTAAAAGTTCATGTTCACATCAAATATGTGGTTAAATATGATGTTACCACGTGTCTAAAATTTAAAATTTAAATTCATTGATAAATTCAAGGTATTTTTAATTGGTTACTAAATACAGTATAAGTAGAAATGTTGAATAAAATGAGCAATTCTAAGGAGACATGTAGAAGTGACATTAATATGTGACATTCTCATGTGGCACACATTTATTGGGTGATGATTACATGACTACTTTTTCATTATCCAATACAAGTGTGCCACATAAAAATATCATATATTAATGTCTATTTTTCATGTCTCCCTATAATTTTTAGAATAAAATAAATGATATGATAGACAAAAACAAAAAATACTGTCATCATCATCATCATCATCACTACCACATTTGGGGACAACACAAGGGGATTTCTCCCTCCCAACTTCACCACATCTCCTTCTCAAGTTGGCTTTACGGGTTGAGTGAGGTAGGGTGGGGTGGCATGGGGCGGGGCGGGGTGGCCTTTCCCACACCCCTCCCCATCAACAATGCCTCCGCCCCGTCCCCAATCCCGTATCCCGTTTGAATTGGGGCGGGGACACTTTGAGACAGGGAGGGAAAAAGATCTGCGTTACGTTCCCTCCTCGTTGCGGAACTTTTTTCTCCACAACAAATATTCAAAATTAAAAAAAAAAAACACTATAAGTTGTCTATAGTGTTAAAGACTAGGGATTAATTAGTGCAAGGTCATGGTTTTGAACTAAGGGATCCGGCTATGTGTTTATCTTTTAATTAAATTAAAGAATAATAAATTATTTTCTAAAACAGATTTCGCAGCGGGGTGGGACGGGTTAGCAAATCCCATCATCGTCCATTAAGTATTTGGGACGCAAACGCTTAGCCCGTCCTAGCCCCATTTCTTATCTAGGTAGGGAATCCACACCCCATTCAGTGCGGATCTTCAAGGATTCCAGGGTTTCGGGTTTAGATTGCCATCCCTAGTTGGCTTTGACTTAAAAAAAAATTAAAAATAAAAAAGCTGGCCTTAACTAGAAGTAATACATCTGCCTAAATAATGTGTTTTTATTATTATAAAAGTAGTTGCTGAGCAATATAAAATGTGCTTTTATAAAAGAAGTCTAAGTAATGTGTTTTTATATGTCATTTATAATAATATAAAAGAAGTCATTGAGCAATAAAAATATTATGTTTTTATAATATATATATATATATATATAAAAGAAGTCGTTGCTTTAATTAAAACTAGATTTTCATTTTACGGATAATACTAAAACAAATTATATACAATGGTTGATATGTAAAATTAAATAACTTATAATTATATGCTCTTGACAACTATAATATTTTATTACGTTATCGTGGACTAATACTTTTTTAGATTAAAGTGGATATAAAATATAATTATGTGATCTCAAGAAATAAAGTATTTTATTTTATTTAGTAACTATATTATATATTATTAGTTAAAAAAACTATATTATATATTATAAACTTCAGAATATTAATCTATATATTAGTGAGTGTTTGATTCTCTTTTTCAAAACACGTTATAATTTCATCTACCACTTATTTGACAACTAGTTTGACAACTGCTCATTTATAACCACGAATTTCAAACTTTCATTAATTCTACGCAACTCACTTTACCTCATTATAATTTCTCATTATAATTCAATTGCAACAAAGAGAATCAAACAACGACTTAATTAAGTGAAAGGAGCTGTGGTACAATTTGACTGTAGTTTTCCTGCCCATTTTGCTATAAGTGGGATATTTCAGTCATTTATTTTATTTCGTTGGTAAATGGTACGGTAAAAACTATTTTCCACCCTATTTATTTATTTGTTTATTTATTTGTTATTGTTATCCGATTCTTCCCTTTCTTCTCAAACTTCTCGCTTTCTCTCATCGAAGAATCCTTACGGGATCTACTTATTCTTTGATTTATCTTATCTTCTAATTTCTACCATTCTTAATAAATTTTTATGTGTTTTATAATTGTGTGATTATTATCATTCTCTTTTTGTTTATCCTATTCATCATTCTAATGTGTATGATTGAAAGATAAACATTAACGGTGCATTTGATTGTAAATTGTTTTCCATGGAAAATACTATTTTCTATCTAAATTTTCTTGGTCTAATCAAACACAAATTTATTTTTGATGAAAAATATTTTCCATTTTAGGGCAAAAAGTGAAGATTTTCCTTTAAATCAAGGAAAATGAATTCCCATGTGGGGAGGTGGGAAAATATTTTCGAAGGAAAATCAATTCTAATTCATTTTCCACTCTCCAATCAAATACACCCTAAATTGAATGGATCAATTCAACTACAATATAATAGTCAAATTTCTTCAAAATTAAAAAATTTATTTAATTACCAAATAATTACGCATAATTTCTCATTGTGAATCATTAAAAAATTATTATAAGTTTGACTTAGATAATATGAATTGGATATTGTAAGTTCGACTTATATACTTTGAACTGGATTTTCACAGGTGAGAATCTAGTTATAAACTATTTTTGAGAAACTATTTTATTTATTTTTTGAGTGAATATATTAGAACATTCTGAAATATTTAAATAACGTCTGTACAATGAGAATAAGATTATTAAATGATTACAAAATAAGTAACCTAATAAGCACTTGGTATCAACCAGTTCAGCTTTTAAGAAAAGTTTCCAAAATAAGTGGTTATAATAAGATGATAAATATGCTTCCCATCCCATATGACATTTATGAATGTACTCCATGTGTATTTGGTGTGCATCACTACACACCACACGGGGTGAGAACATTTGTCACAAAACTTACAGGATGTTTTTGAAAATTTTCCATATATTATATTTTGATGAATTAAAATATTTAATAAAATAACTAAAAAGAAAAAAAAAGAATTATAAATGACGACAATATGATATTAAATCCAGACAAAAACTATATATAAAAAACGGGGAACCCCTCGAATCTCGAATATTTTTTTTACTATCCAAAAAATTAAATCTCAATCGTCGATCAACAATTGAAATGAAATCAGATTATCACAAAACTCAGAGAAAGAATGTTGTTTTGAAGATAGAAGAAAATAAGGGAAAACTGAAATTGGAACAATCAAATCTAATTAAATCAATTTAAATCACAATAGTAAAGATATATATGACTGCAAGAATTATCACAACGAGTCTAAAAAGTCTAAAATATCCCTAATGCAGTTTTAACTTCCTTATATATATATATATATATGTATATATAAAATATAGTTGTGGTGTATATATAAAAAACTATTGTGTGAATATAATTGACCTTACCTATACATACTTATATTTTTACATACTCCACAAAATAATAACGTAATCTAAATTTTTTTACTTGCATAACAAATAAGAACCTTGAACTAAAATTATATGAGATTTTCTTCTCCCAGTTATAGAAATTTTCTAAGAAGATAGATAAAGTTCCATATAAAGGAGCCTTATCGTCATTTGCCACGAATCTAACAAAAATAGTCACAAACACTGAGATTGTTTTTGTTATATTCGTGCTAAATGAGGATAAAATCTTACCTAATTTTGTAGAAGAGTCCCCATATATATACCAAAACTAAAATTTCCTTATTGATTCTTTAAATCAGTGACGGTCCCACTCATTCCTAAATAGTGTTTGCAATCATTTTCCCCCTTTTTTTGGTGCAAACTCATCTTCATCCGCAAGATGTCCAATTCAAGAGGGCAAAAACTGGTTCTTCACAAATTCTGACTCCTCAAGTTTGGTGGGAGAAGTTATTGAAGATTCACAATTTTGATCCATCTTTTTTCTCTAATGGCGACGCTCCAATAACTTCATCATCAACTTACCAGGAGATATTAGATACAAACATCAAATTCAAAATTTAACATCGTTCTATGTAAAATTGGAAATTTTGCCAATGAAGCCTTAACCTATTTGGTTAGAGGATTAAAGTTGATGCTCTGAGACTTAGAAATCTTAAGTTCAATTCACTCTTATGTGAGAGTTTTTCTATATATTATTTTCGTTTGTAGTAATTTATGTAGAGGGTTGCCATTTTCGATTTATTTGCGCTCTCTTTCAATAGGATATTTATTTATGCGCACGGCTACAATGCAGTTTGTAATTGAACATTTCCAATAAATAAATAAATAAATTAGGCCAAGACCTTTGTAGTCTAATGACATATTTATTGGTTCTTTATGCCCTTAATCAATGGTTCGGAGATGGGTAGAGAAAAAAAGTTAAGAATGTAGACGAAAGGAAATGTAGTATACATTTGTTTTTTCTTTTGTTTTATTTTTGAAATTTTATATTTGTAAATTAAATGCGGTTTATTTATTAAAAAAGGCACTTTAATAGTAGTGTTGGATAATAAAAATGGTGATATAGGGATAACCACTTAAAATGAAAATCAAATTGTGCATCTAGATGACAAATTGTACCCAAAAACCTGCAACCCGCAACCCGCAACTCGCAAGGCCCTGATCTCGTTAAGAAAACTTGTCCCCTGCCCCCGAAACCCAATTTATTTAAAATAATTTGTTATTATTTAATTTAAATAAAAATCTCATAAACAACTCCCATGGCTGTAATTTAAAGCCATATACCTTTCAGACTTAATCTCGAGCCTTTACCACTTCACCTAAAACATGACTTGTTCCTCTTACCTTCGAAACAGATGCTTTGGTGGTATATCGAGCTCTTCATTCGAATTATGCCGATCGCTCTTACTTTGGGATGATTATTGAAGATTGTCGCTAGTTGGTTCATGACTCCTTTAATTTTAAGTTTAATTGGGTTAGACGCTCTGTGAACCTTGCCACTCATACTCCTGCTAAGACGGCAGGTTCCATGTCAGAGTCCATGGAATAGTTTTTTTCTCTCCTCTATTTATGTTTGATGTACTCTTTTTTGATTCCATGAATGAATAAATTCGTTTAGCCAAAAAAAAAAAAAACACACACACACACACACACAACTTGTTAAGTTTCTTACACTATAATTTTAATAAATTTAAAGAAAAACGAATTTCCAAATAGGGTGGGTAACGGATATTTTTTTCTTCCCCACCCCAAGTCAAAGGGGACATGGGGCAGGGTGCGGGAAACTCAAACCCATCCCCGCCTGCTCCATTGCTATTTCTATGTGTTTGAATGATCACCTACTATATTGAGCATTATAACCAACACGCACATCTAATGATAGAAAAACTCTGGTCCTCTATCAAATCAAGAATCAACATGTATATTTAGACATTCTAGTTTATTATTATTTAAAATGACTCATGAGCATAAAAATGATCTCCCGCCAAACATCTGGTGAAATTTATACTACCGTATAATCTATGTTGCGGGATTTATACCGCCAGACTGTTGGGCGGCCGATCGGGACTATGCCTGAGCAAGTATCTTCAAAATGGTATTTAGATAATTGTCAAACCCGACCAAACAAGATTGTGGTTGGCTGCAAATTAACAGCTCTTACTCGTTTTGAGTTCAAATGAAGTTGTGCGGGTAATAAATTGCACTTTAATTATTCTTTGCGAAAATTTGTTAATCTTTTCTCCTTTTCGGTTTTAAACCGTAAATAGCATTTTAGTGAATTTTGTCTCCCATTGTTTGATTTGGACATTTCTCTATTATTACGTTATTTATTTAATTAATTAATTTTTAATTAATTACTGCTTATTTAAATAGTTTTATATTTAATTAATTCCCATAATTTGAGAATTGTTCTTAATTTTTGCCTCTCTATATAACTTTTTTCATATAAAAAAATTATAATGACACATTAAATTAAATTTGAATAATTCTAGTTGAACAAAAGAAAGGAAAAAAATTTGACAAAATAAATATGTGACCCATGTGATTTAATTTAAAAGTGATGTGATTTGTTGAAAAGCAAGATCTTGCCATATATATGTCAGTTTTGTTACACTTTTTTATCCTTCTTTTTTCAAATAGCACAACTCATAAAATTTAAAAGATCTCACTTAAAAGTGGGGATATACTTTTCTACTGTTTTAAATTGAACAAGCTCCAACTTATATCAAATATATAAGTAATCATAATCTCTCCTTCTTATTTCTTTCTTTCTTTTTTAAAAACTAACTGAAATAAAAAATCCAAACTTGAAATAAAATTTTTTATATGAGGAAAATACTACAACTCTATATCTTATATTTCTATATTCTAAAATCGTGAAGTAATGAGGACAAGGATTTCTTCATCAAAATTGCTCGACAACGATAAACATTTTGCGTAAATTGTAAAAGATTATATTGCTTAAACAACAAACGTTCTCTACAGCAAACGACTAATAGTGTATACTCAATAAACAACAAATTTTAATCTATAATGTTTACAATGGTATTCAACTCTCTTTAACAAATGTCACAAGTTTCATTCCATAATCTCACATGTTTCATTCTGTATTAATCATTTGAATCACGACAAATCACTAAACGACCTACTGACACTTTATAGAGATCGGAAGAGCACAGCCGACTTAGAAACCCACAAACACAAATTTGTCTAACCTATTTTTAAGTTTCACAAACACAAATACTATAACTTAGGAGACAAAATCTTGACGATCTCTTTCTTTATTAACATTCAATTCAATCTTATATATTCATTCAACCATTGAAGGTGCAAATCCCAAATATATGCCAAAAAAGTAAAGAGTCAGCGGTTGTCACAAAAGAATTGCATTCCAAACACGGCGTTGCCACCGCATGAATTTAGAATCAGATTCCTATAAATTGTACTTCATGACTTTGAAAGCTTATAGAAAATTAACACAAAATCTTGGGTACAGTGTTTTTTGCAACGTTTCGCGCAAAGAATCAGAAACTTCCAAGCGGCCGCGGTGGTTAAGTGCAGATACTGCGGCCGGATACCGAAGCTCAGAAGTCAGATCAGCCATTTTGTCTTTGTTCATGTAATTTATGTAACTATAGATGTCTGTATATGGGTAGTGGTAAGCATAAAGAATTAAGTAAACCGCTTGAGTTCTATACATATTTTTCTTTTAATCCCAAAAATAGTTCTTTAATGGAAATCTCGCCCAATCTTCAAACCCATTTTACATTTCTATAATTTGTACCGTTTACATTCTTCTCTGGGATTCTGAAGTAGCCCATTTTGGTAAAGCTCTATAGCTTTCTGGAATTTTCTTTATATCTGTTTCTGGGGTGTTTTGTGCAAGTAAATGGCAATCATGGCGTCTCCGAAGAGTGTAGAAACGACGCCGGTGCAAACCCACCAAGGCGCCGCCACAACTACTGTACGGCGGAGATCTAGTGCGTTGGCAGTAGTGGAATCAGATTCCAACACTTTGGGGGCGGTGAATAATAGTGACGGTGATGTTAATGACAACAACAATGGTATGGAAAATCTTGGCGGCAGAGTGGTGGACTCGGTGCCGGAGGGGCTGAGTGAATCCGGTATTCAGGAACTGAGTAATGGCAAGGAGGAGGAGAAGAAGCTGGATGGTACTTTAGAGAATGATAAAGGAATGGAGGCTTCTGCACTGGAATTCACTTACCGGCCATCCGCTCCGGCTCACCGCAGAATCAAAGAGAGTCCCCTCAGCTCCCGCGCTATCTTCAAGCAGGTTTGCACTGTTTCTCTAGCCAGTTTTGGATATACTGAATGTTATTCTGCTTTGTATATTCAAAAATTTTACCGTGTAATGTTGAATTACCGACTTCTGCTTGAACCTGAAAATTTTGTTTGGTGTTCTTTTCGAGAGCATTTATCCCAGAAGCGAAGAGTTCCCATCTTTATGTAAACAACTCAAAGTTGAGCGCTTTCCTTTTCAGTGTCAATTTATCTGGCACATGAACTTCCTGTTGCATTATGATTTTTTAATTGTTATTATAGGTTAGGTTTGAACAAAAATCTGCCACTTTAATTTTTCTAATATTAGATGGTTATACTACTTTGCTTTCTGACCATTAGCACATTCTCTTTTTTTTTTTTCTCCCTAATTTTCAAGCAGGTTTGCACTGTTTCTCTATCCAATTCTGGGTGTTATTCTGCTTTGCATATTCAAAATTTTTACGATGTAACATTGAATTCGTAACTTTAGCTTGAAGCTGAAAATTTGTTCTGGTGTTGTTTTTGAGTTCATTTATCCCAGAAGCAAAGAGTTCCTATCTTTGTGTAAACAACTAAAAGTTAAGTTCTTTCCTTTTCAGTGTCAAGTTATCTTGCCCATGAACTTCCTTTTTGCATTATGAATTGTTAATTGTTTGCTAGGTTGGGTCTGAACAAAAATCTGCCACTTATCTTTTCTATATTAGATGGTTATACGTCTTTGCTTTCTGACTATTAGCACATTTTTCTCTCCTAAAATGATAATTACATGTAAAACATGTGTTGGTGCCATTTTGCTATCTATTTTTTGTTAAAATTAAAAAGCCTGGTGACTATTTAGCCTACTGTTTTAGGTAGAAATCCCAACCAATCACTTTTGGAAGAAGATACCCTGTTTCAAAGTAGTTGAATGTCCTTATTCTGTAATATTATTATAGCATATTATGTTAAGCTATCACTTGAATTTCAACACGATATGTAAAAAACAATATATCAACCTATTTTCCATTTACTGTCTTACGGACCTTAAATGCTCAGGGAATCATTTATCCTCTCAATCTCTGATCTCTTTCATTAAGAAAATTAAACATAGCCTGGAAGAAAGAAAATTAACGGCTCTAGATGATAAGTATTGATAATTTTATTATTTATGTTACAATATGTTTTACATGTTAAAAATGTGCTTATGAATTGCCTCTACTTAATTCGGGTAGTTGATGTAATGTAAAAGTTGTAATTTAAGAATTTTTCAGTGGCAATTGTCTTTATGGTCTGCCGATTAATGGGATGAACTTTCTTTGTATTTTTATGTATTTTGGGATTGTGGGTATTGAGATACTCCGGGAAGTGAGGACATACATATTAAAAAGGTGAGAAAGTAACCTGTCATGAGTCATCTGTTGAGAAGTTTCTCTTTATAACTTTTGTGATGACGATATATATCCCATCTCAAAATCATGTGTCATTTGATCAATTGAAGACAAACATGACACACACACACGCGCGCTTTTTGTGGAACTACAAATTTCTGGATTGTTTACAAAATTATTTCTTGATTTAATTTGTCATGTAACTCTATAATGTTTAGGACTAATTGGTATCTTGTGGCAGAGCCATGCAGGCCTCTTCAACCTTTGTATAGTGGTGCTTGTTGCTGTAAATAGCAGACTTATTCTTGAAAATTTGATGAAGGTTTGTCTCATTGACTTGCATTCTGAATTTTGATTTATGTATGTTCTTAAACTGATTGTCGTTAGTACTATTTTCATATTTATTAGTTAGGCGCTGTGGATGTTTACTGCACGTGGTTATAGGAAAAATTACATGCCTGTTATTATGGTGGAGCACTGGAGCAGTTGATTTTAAGAGGTATTCTTGTATTTGGTTGCAGTATGGCTGGCTGATCAAGATGGACTTCTGGTTTAGTACGACATCCCTGAGTGATTGGCCACTTCTGATGTGCTGGTAGCTATATCCTTAACATATTCAATATCCAGTTCTGGTGGAACGAAACAATAATGAATTTTGTCTTTTATGACAACTCTTGTTCTTCTTTGCAGCTTGAGTCTCCCAATATTCCCGTTTACTGCATTTCTTGTTGAGAAGTTGGTGTTTCATAACTACATATCTGAATATGTAAGTAATAGTTGCATTTCTCCTTCTCGTCCAATAATGAATTTAGAAGTTGATGCATGCAATGCAATCGTATGTGTTGCATTTCTACTTCTTCTCCAACAATAAATTTAGAAGTTGATGCATGCAATTCAATCATATGTGGACGACTGTGATCCTAGACAACTGATCTCCTGATATCAGTCTGCATGATAGATATGTTTTCTTTTTTCCTTTAAAAAGTTTATTATTTAGATACAGGCATTAAATCGGAGCTTTGTCGTTTCCCCCTACCCTGTAATATTGACTGTGGAACAGTGTATATATTTTGCTTACTAGAATTTCTTGTCATCTATCGCACTATAATTGGGTCGGAGTCCGTTCCTTTGAGATATGTAAATCAGAGACATTGCGTTATCACCTTGCCAGAACTTGTCACTAGATAAATCTGAAAAGACACGCATTACTGTCCTTTTACAGTGATCTTTGCCATGCTTATTGTTGAATTTCCATCGTCTCTTCAATAATTGTATTAACTGTAAGCTTTACATTTAAAAAGTTTCTACTGAGGGTTACTAAATTGTTAAAACTTATAAAAGTTGCAGTGTCATGTATGTAATCAAGCGATCAAATGTTAGTTGTGATATCAACTAGAGGTTTCCAGGATATGAACGATCTAAGAAGGCAGCTTGTACTTTTGATACCATAGGGGTTTGATTAACTAAGTAATTTCTAACAGAATAGATAGTGTAGAGTTCCAATCCATCTGCTTTAAATGAGTTCTTGGTCATACACATTGGAGTAATTTAGCATCTCTTATCTGTTCCTGCTGTGACTTTTAAGAGTTAACTGTTTTGTTTAGATTGATGAATCTGTTGCTTGTCTCTTCTTTTCTATTCTTTATTTTTATTTTTATTTTTCTGAAGGACTTACTTATACGGTCATGTTCCATTACTTGCTTATGGCAGTTCAACTAACGACAAGTATCCAATTTTCATGCAATTTGGACTTTTAAACTGTGCGTGTTGAGCTTTTGCTTCTGAGCAGTTGTTTTTATGGGTGTACGGGAATGAAGTTCTAATTTAATTTAACATTTCAGGTTGCTGTCTTTCTTCATGTTTGATAACAACAGCTGCACTCTTATGTCCGGTTTTCATCATTCTTAGGTTTGTCCTTGACTTTTTTAACTCAATATCTGCGTCTCTTATGGCATTGACAGCACATTTTTTCTTCTCTCATTTCTTTTTGATTGTTGTTGAAGAATTTCACCACCTGCCCGGAGTCACTCCTGTATTTAGATGCCAAATTTGTAATTTAGAGATTGCAATAAATGCAAGTGAAAAAGTGATGTCTGCATATTTTACTCATCTGAAACCCATGGTCAACAGTGGTTTGTAGGTTTTTAAATTTTGAATATATATATATATATATATATCTGCAGTGTCGAGATGTCTAGCATAGAGATAATTTTTTTTTTTTTTTAACTTTATACAGCGTGTAGTTGCAACTTGAGACTGGGCAGAGAACCATATTATGCTTTCGTTTTTTCTTTTGGCCTCATTGTCTCAAAGTTCTAGAATTTTAGTAATTAATATGATTTCATTTAATGGTTACCTCTGCCGATATCCAAAAAGTGTTGAAGTCATGCAGCTTAACCCTACATTTAGAAAATCATCAGAGTTATCCGTTAACCATTATTGTAAACTAGGGAGGTTTACTGAACATTATCTCTTCACATTTTAAGGGAAATTATGCACTTAAGGTTTTAGTTTGGTTAGTGGATCGTTTTACTGAAGTAGGTAGTTAGAACATTGGAAACTCAAGCAAAACGGCGAAACAGATCCATCTATGTTAAGCACTGCATAGTTCATTATTATTATGCTATTCATGGGATTGGGATTGCACAGGTGTGATTCTGCTGTTCTCTCCGGTGTCACATTAATGCTCTTTGCTTGCATTGTATGGTTGAAGTTGGTGTCTTATGCTCATGTAAATTTTGATATGAGAGCACTAACGAGATCACTGGACAAGGTAACAACAAAAACACTACTCGATTACTTGAGATATTTAATTTTTGCGTTTTCCTGTATATATTTGGCTGTCAAAGGAAGATGAAGGAGAAAATTGTTGTAAACGCCAATTATTTTAAATAAATTTTATTTTTTTATTCTTATCACCTTCCTTGGATTTTTGTGCTTTATTTGATTGATCAACACTTTGCCATGTGTTAATAAAATAAAAAAAAAAAAAAAGAGAGAGAGGGGGAGTCTATTCCATTGTTTCATTAAGATGCTTGCTGTGTATGTTAAGCTGTTATTTATTACAAACAATTGGGGTCTGCATTTCCGTTCTCCCTCCCTCCCTCCCTCCCTCCACTCTTATATATTAACAACTAGAACTTGTGTATACGTTTCTGTTTTCTCTCTTAATAAGCACACACTGATGAATCGTTCTCCTCAGACATTGCTGTTTTAATCAATTCAACTCAGGCCAGGGCAGTTGCTTATAAATCTTTCTTATGTGGTTCCAGGATGAAACATTGTCTAGTTATTGGAACATGGATGAGTCCTACAGTGTTAGCCTTAAGAGTTTGGCATACTTTATGGTTGCTCCCACATTGTGTTACCAGGTATGTATGCTTGAGTTTAGCATACTTTATGGTTGCTCCCGCATATTTAAATCTTTTACTGATGCATGAATATGTACATCTTCTCTACAGATATGATAAAACAGATCTGTACCTGGTGTGCTAAGTCTGCGAAAATGCACAAATTTGCCTATAAAATCTTACTTTAATAGATTTATTGTCCAGCAAGAAGTATGTATTCTTGAAACATTCATCAGAATATTGTCAATCATAACTAAGTAGCGCTGGGTGATAGGGCTGGCCAAAATTCTCCCAAAGTGGATTCATTTTACCTTTATTTTATATTTTTCTTAAATAGGTCTATCTAAAACACTTATTGTTAGATAGATTTAATTATATTACAGTCATAGTACATTTTCATAATTTGAACACAGAAAGACCTGAACAGGATCCACTGGGGAGCTCTTCTGTAAAGAAATGGTCTATAGATCGTCTAAAGAAACTGAATTTTGCCTGCGTCAGTCCTGTTCTTGGTAGAACTGGCAAACCTGATCCTGTTTATATCCACTGCACAGAACGTGTGCTCTTCCGATCTCTGTTACAATGAATATTGTAACTCATGTTTCTTGCACATTATTCTCTGGAATGAGAAGTAAATTATTCTCTGTAGGATTGCACCTGCGATCATTGCTATTTTCTGGTTGATCTTGTGCTTTTGATTGATGTAAAATGTGTTGCAGTTAAATGCGTTAATTATTCTGTCACGTGTAATTTTTTCTACTATCACCTAAAAATTTTATTTGTAGCCAAGCTATCCCCGTACAGCGTACATTCGGAAAGGTTGGGTGGCACGTCAACTCATTAAGTTGGTAATATTTACAGGATTTATGGGATTTATCATAGAACAGGTGATCTCCTTCTCCTAATGAAATTAACTAGGCAAAATGGATTTTTTCTATTTCAGTACAAACTTGACTAATTTGGTTTGTTTCATCTGCAGTACATCAACCCAATCGTCCGAAATTCACAACATCCTTTGAAAGGAAATCTTTTGTATGCCATGGAGAGAGTGTTGAAGCTTTCGATTCCAAATTTATACGTGTGGCTCTGCATGTTTTATTGCTTTTTCCATCTCTGGTAGGTTCATTCTTCCTTGAAGTTGGATTATTATTACTACTACTATTACTATTATTATTATTATTATTATTATTATTATTATTATTATTATTATTACCACCTGTAACCATATTGCCCTTTGCGCAATGAAACTTGCTTGTTTCTGCTTCAAGCGCTTGAAACTAATTTCAACTATAGAAACTCAATAATGTCAAAAATGATCTACTTGCATATGGTTCTTTGCCTGTCTTTCATGGGAAGTTGTTCATTAATCTACGAATGCATCTCTTGGTTTGTCACATTGCCTGTTTTCTAACACAAGAAAACTTTGGGAATTGGGGCATTTTAGGAGCAATATTGTTGGATTCTTTAGATTTCCAAGCATTCTGTCTGTTACTCTGCTGTATGGACCAGCCCTAGATGGGATCTAGACATGATTATTCTTGATAAAACATAATACAGGACACGGAGGAGATGCAGTGGTTTGAATGTAATTAGAAATAACAACTATTTTTTAAAGGAATAATCTGATTACATAAAACATGAAAAAGTAGCACTTAAATGTTTAATATATAACTTGAAACAAAAACTGAAACTCATGAAGCACATATCAAATGGTGCAAATATAGCTAATGGATTACCAAAGAGTTAGTAAGATCGTTATTTCGGGTCAATGAATTTACCAAGAATATGCACATGGTAATCATATTCGATTATCCAATATAAAGTTAAAGCAGGCAAGCACCATTATACTTTGCCAGGGGAACTGAGGGCTGAGAATTGAAGATTACCTAAAATGGGTAAAGAATTTTCGACATTGATGTATTGTAAGATTCTAAGCAAAAGCAAAAATGTAGTTAAAAAGAAGAAAACTTTTCTTCTAATGCATAGTTTCAAGGAAAGAAGTGGGAACACTTTGATAAATGTTTTATGAATAGCTAAGAGAGAAATAATTTTCTTCACAGACTCATTATGTTCATTAGATAGTTTTGATCTCTTCTTTGAAATACAGTTGCTACTGGCTGAGAATTCTTTATTACTGCATCTATTTTGTAACTTACAAGTAGAATTTGATTCTTGAAACTGAACCGAGAGCAAGTGAAATTATCCAACTGGAGACTTTTTCTGAGGGTGGGTTTCAGTGGTAGATGTATTTCATTTTGTTCAACAGTTGCCTTTATTAAATGAAATAAAAACAGCTCATTTATTATCCCAATCTGGGCAAAGATATCTTGTTAAACTGCCTGATGCACTTAGATTTTCTGAATAAACGGTGCTCTTCCGATCTTCAGAATGATTATTATTTTTTATTTATAAAGCCCCTCCCTGAAATTGAGAACTATGTTTGCCGTTTATTTTTTATCTGTTAATCACATTATTTTGATCTTACTTACTAAAAGCACTTGATATCGTAGGCTGAATATACTGGCAGAACTTCTCCGCTTTGGTGATCGTGAGTTCTACAAAGATTGGTGGAATGCTAAAACGGTTGAGGAGGTAGACTTATTTGCCAATATAAGATATTTTTGTCTCCTATTTATATGCCAACCATTTTGCAGCTGATTAGTGAGGCTGTTCTCTCTTTTTATTTATGATATGATGATTGTGTGCCTGGCTGCATCATCAGTACTGGAGGATGTGGAATATGGTAAGTTATGTTCGTCTGTGCAACATTCTTACTTCAATTATAACTTTTCCCTCCTAGCAAGTGATTTTATTATAAGCATTTAAGTTCTTAAATGATTCATGGTCACCAAGTTGTGAGTAATTTGTATCCATGGAAAGCGGATGAGTATTTTAGAGTGTAGAACATGGCCACCTGGTTGTGATGAATGGGTCATGCAGATTATCCTGCTGTCATTCTTTCAAGCATTGGATGGTTAAAATTTTTGGCGAGTGTCCACCAAGTCTTAATTTGCCTCATGCACTTTATTCTTGTCTAATTGCCGTTATTTTGTCTTTGATTGGATATTGCTGACTGAAAAATTCATTGGTTTCAGCCTGTTCACAAATGGATGGTTCGACACATATATTTTCCATGTTTACGGCGTGGGATACCAAAGGTAATTTGCTGCTTCCAAACCAATGAACCATTGTTTGTTACTCAAAATATACTTAAGATTTCTTGGCCATTACTTGATCACATTTGGTCAACATATATACTTTGTAAACATGGCGATGGATTAAATGGGATTTCAACAATTCATGTTAGGGAACCTCGAAGTCACTGGGAATATGGCTTAACACTTTTCCATTTTTTTTTTTTTTTTGGGTAGGAACTTTTCGTTATATTAGTTATTTTCAAATAATTCGGACTCGATTATAAGAATTCAATATGGCATTATTGGTTTTAGTAATGAGTTTCTTACTGGCGTTTCTTCCTGCCTTTAAGTTGGTTCTTTCTGAGAAAAATTAATAATAATTTTCCCAGATCTTTGGTATCTATTCGAATATTAGAATTCATCCTCTAAGTGAGTAGTGTCACCAGTTGGTGAAAAGCCAAAATGTAACCGTTACGTGCACTTGAACGTATGAGTAATGAGTTGACTATGCTTATTATACTGGATTGAAATGTTATTTAACAGTAGCAAATTTGTTTTTAACTTTGTGACTGAATGTTGAGATTTTATTCTTCATTAAACAAGTAATAAGATGGATTATTATTAATTCCTCACATAATCTAATCTATGAAGTTTAAATCAAATGGTGATTACATCTATCAATTCAATGCAATCCAGAACATATGAGTTTTTGAGTTGGAAAGAGTTCGCTTTTGAACTTAACAATTTGTAATAAGTCTTCAGAATGCCAGTCAAGATGCGGGTACTTTGAGCTTTCCTTGAAATTACTGCTTTCATTTTTTACATTGATAAAAAGCTGTACTTGGTTTTCAGCTGTCAGCCTAAACATATCTATTCACTTTGCCTCTAATTGGCTTCTAGGTGCGTTACATATGTCTTTCTTGGCAATCTATTTGATCTATTAGCCTTCTTTTTATGCAGGGAGGTGCTATTTTGGTTGCGTTTCTTATATCTGCTATTTTTCATGAGGTGAGACAGTTGTTTTCCCAATTCCATGTCTCATTTCAAGGTTATATATATGCCTCTTACATTTTCTTGCTCAAGCTTAGCTTTTTGTAGATGACATCTACTTCTGTTATTTTACAGTTGTGTATAGCCGTCCCTTGCCACATATTCAAGTTTTGGGCATTCATTGGCATTATGTTTCAGGTAACGTCATTTCTCTTTTATCCTGTGAAATTTAGTCTTTCAGTGTGACGGGATGTTGCTGATTGAAGATATCATAGTTTTGACACAACTGAGAGTGTTACTGCACTTCAAAGTTACTTTTTTAACCATACCTGTGGCTGTGGATTGGTCTGCCATAACATGTCGAATGAGGACCCATAAATGAATTATATTATGAACCTTTTATGAACTCTGATTTTATCTTTGAACAGATTCCTCTTGTTATTGTAACAAACTACCTGCAAAAGAAGTTCCAGAATTCAATGGTAAGTTTTCTCCATAGCACCTCATTGAGTAATTCATTTTCTCTGTCAATTTTTGCTGTTTGCTTTTCTACTTTGGAATTCTGAAACTTTCTAAAGAGGGAAGTATCTTGTTCTACTGCTATATAAATCTTTTCTACTTAAAGAACTTGGGAAGTATTTCTTCGTAGAAATCTCGACCTTCATTCATTTTCTCTAGTATTCCACCGAAGATGTCCTTTTGAGACCAGAGGAAAAAATGCGGACTTATTTTAATCTTTCTCCAGGTTGGCAACATGATATTCTGGTGCTTCTTCAGCATCCTAGGCCAACCCATGTGTGTTCTTCTGTATTATCATGACTTGATGAACCGAAAAGCTCGTGCTAAATAATTTACTGCTACAATTTGGCTGGAGTGTGGACGTGCTTTCTCCTTGGAAAGAATGTTACTCTGGACTATACTCGACTATTTCGCAACATGTTTCAATACTGGCTTTCAAGCAGTTTCCTCACCCCTGGCCAAAAAAACAGGTGATACAATTGTGATTGAAAAAGCAACATAATGGCAAAAGCCACTTAGTTAAATAGACATGTATAGTTTTACTTTTACAGTGAAGATCCAGTATTGTGTTCTATGACTTCCATCTGTGTAAATTAAGAGCTATATAGGAAATGATACTCTCAGTTGGATGATAGATTTCAATAATGTAATTTTATGATTTGCTTCTATATGACTTCGTTTTCGTTGTCTCGACTTTGTTATATATTGTTCCAATGTCATCCCCACAGACATCATCACCATCGAAGTTGTAGTTTTATTGAGTCTTTCTAAATTGTCACTTTTCCCTCAGTATCATCTCACCATGCTCACTTTGATAAGGATAAAGTTCATCTCTCAATATGATCATATTGATCTCCGTCATTATTTTCCAATCCTTTCATGTTACCATTAGTCATTTGTTCTATAGTTTCATGTTTTAGTTGAATTGGCCACTAGTCTTATTTAGTTCTGATCTCTTGCCAGATGTTTTAGTTGAATTGGCCACTAGTCTCATCTGGCGTGATTATGTCACCAGACACTTCCTGCTAGACGTTTGGTGGGAGATCATTTTCACTTATCATTGCCCGATAGTGTATTGCAATTTGCAAGGTTTACGTTTGATCATGGATATTTAGCTCTTTATTTCATTGATAGGAAGTTTTCGAGTACAAATTCTTAGCATTTTGTCAATGTTGTCTACCATTAGCGATGTCATGGAGCTCAAGTTTGATGTTACTAGCTTTGACGTTATAGGAAAATTAGTTGATTGTATAAGTTGTATTTTGGATGCTTGTAGACTAACATGCAGATTCCAAAGCTCAATAAGTATGAAAATCAATTCACACGGTTAAAATCGGAAAAGCAAAGAAAAAGCAATACACTAGTATAACCAAAGCAAAGAAAAAGCAATATACTTGTGGAACCACAACAAATCGAGGTACTGAGTTCCTGGAACTGCTAATTAATATTTGTGGAACAATAGCCACATAATTAGCATGAGCATAACATCGGATCAATGTCCGAACAAACTCTAGTACTGGAGTAGTGAACTAGGTACTTTAAACAAATAAAAGACTGTCAAATGGATATAGGGTGTCTAATTTATTGTTTGAATTGGGACCTTGTGCACACTTGTCTTGCTTCTATTCGCCTGGAGTATTAAGTCTTCAGTACTCTTGGAGTACAGAAATCTTTTCTGGATCGACTAATGTGTAAAAGCTTACGTGGGAGATATCCAAATATAGTCAAGAAATATTTCCGTACTTTTGTAGCTATATATACATCCAAAAAGTTGTGCAAAATTATTTCTTCACAATCAGAAGACAAACATGTAGAGACAAAGTGAAAATCATCTAATGCTAGACGCCGCCAGAAGCTTATATTGCGTCTCAGATGCATGCCGTCTGGCATGTCACGTCGTACACTGTGATGTTGCATGTTAGATGCCACGTATTTGACACGCAACATAAGTATTTGGCGGTATAATGCCGCCAGACGTCTGACATTAGATCATTACTCAATATTTTCCCCATTATCTGCCTAACAATATCATCAATATGATACATTGTCTCCATAATCTCCAAGGGGAGAAAAAAAAATATAATTTTAGTAGGGAGTTTCTCATTCCATTGTTGGATTTGTGTTTTCCTCTAATCAATCTTTTTGGGGAAATAGTTTTATGTTCTTCTTGCATGTAAAGGCATATACTACTATCGTATAAATGATCGACAAATCAACAATAATCCTTACAACCCCCCCAACCGGGGGAATTTTCTAACTTACTAACAAAGAATACGATAAAATGTATAGTTTAAAATTTTACGTTCCTTTTCACTAATCATTGCCAATATTACAAAATCAGAGAGTTAATTCTAAGATAGGGACACCAATGTTAAAAATTGTTAACACTAATACAATTTAATTAAATTTCTTTACAAAGTTAATATTTAACTTTAGTTAGACTAACTACAATTGAAGTAGTTGTCAAAAAAAAAAAAAATACAATTGAAGTCAATCATCAAGGATAAAATTTAGTTACATTAACAAGATATAAATATTATTCATTGCCTACTTAATTAAACTAAGTTGGCAAGTATAAATTATTTGTGAAAGTTAATTAATCATGAGGACTAAATTGAATTAATTGAGGAATGGATGAAAAGTTAAAAATTAATCTTTAGATTTTCAAATTTTGTAACACTCTTTTACCTTTAATGAATGGTCCACCCATTGATCCTAGCAATCCTAGCAAGTAGCAACTCAACCTTTCTTGAAGCCCACTTTACAAGGGAGTCCAAGTATTAAAAGGGAAATTTTGATGTAATTAGTAACAATTGTAAGACATGCAAGATCTTTCCCAAAAAAAAAAAAAAAAAAAAAAAAAGTTATAAGACATACAAGAAACAAATTACTAAGTTTCAAAAAAAAAATAAACAAATTATTTAAAAAAAATATATATTTCTTTTTGATACACATTATACTTATATTAAATGATAATAATAAATAATTTAAAAGGAAACTATGAAAACTGATTTAAATGAAATAAATGTGGATAAAATTCTTACCGCATATCACGTGAAACTCTCACATATATCCCGTTAATCCAACTGAAAGATGCCCTCATTCACACCAATTTTAGATCATTTTTGTCTCCTTCTACGCACCAGCTAATTGTACTTGCAAGAACTCTCATTGGCCGAGTATTAAATGCTTGTAATCATTACTTGCCAAATCTTTGTCTCACCTACATTTACTCATCTTATTAATCTCTATAAATTCACCAAACTCTCCAACATCTTGGCATTTATAACTTAAACTACTTTGAATACAAATTTCCCGTGTAAACAAATTCGATTGTTGAGTCAAATCCAAAATTTGATGTCAGCATATTAGATTTTAGAATATACTACCTCCGTTCCACAAAGATAGCGCAGTTGCGTGTATTTAATTTTTCATTTCCGTGTTTGCCCATATTTAATTACTACCTTGGTACATACAAATTATAGAGAAAAGCATTATGCAAATATCAATTTTTATAATTTAAGGCATTTACACTGCAAACAACCATCCAAATTCCTTCTAAATAAATTTATAGGGAAATTTTTTATATTGATTTAAGAGGCATTTTAATGGACACCCATGTCATTTTAAAAGGCATTTTGACGGACACCTATATCATTTTTTTATCATTTTCTTTAGTATTCCTCCGAAGATGTCCTTTTGAGACGAGAGGAAAAAATGCGGACTTATTTTAATCTTTCTCCAGGTGGGCAACACGATATTCTGGTGTTTCTTCAGCATCCTAGGCCAACCCATGTGTGTTCTTCTGTACTATCATGACTTGATGAACCGAAAAGCTCGTGCTAAATAATTTACTGCTAGAATTTGGCTGGAGTGTGGACGTGCTTTCTCCTTGGAAAGAATGTTACTCTGGACTATTTCGCAACATGTTTCAATACTGGCTTTCAAGCAGTTTCCTCACCGCTGGCCAAGAAAACATGTGATACAATTTTGATTGAAAAAGTAACATAATGGCAAAAGCCACTTAGTTAAATAGACATGTATGGCTATACAGTGAAGATCCAGTACTGTGTTTTATGACTTCCATCTGTGTAAATTAAGAGCTATATAGGAAATGATACTCAGTTGGATGATAGATTTCAATAATGTAATTTTATGATTTGCTTCTATATGACTTCGTTTTCGTTGTCTCGACTTTGTTATATATTGTTGCAATGTCATCCCCACAGACATATCATCACCATCTAAATTGTAGTTTTATTAAGTCTTTCTAAATTGTCACTTTTCCCTCAGTATCATCTCACCATGTTCACTTTGATAAGGATAAAGTTCCTCTCTCAATATGATCATATTGATCTCTGTCATTATTTTCTAATCCTTTCATGTTCCTATTAGTCATTTGTTCTATAGCTTCATGTTTTGGTTGAATTGGCCGCTAGTCTTATTTTGTTCTGATCTCCCGCCAGATGTTTTAGTTGAAGTGGCCACTAGTTTCATCTGGAGTGATTATGTCACCAGACGCTTCCTGCTAGATGTCTGGTGGGAGATCATTTCCACTTATCGTTGCCCTATAATGTATTGCAATTTGCAAGGTTTATGTTTGATCATGGATATTTAGCTCTTTATTTCATTGATAGGAAGTTTTCGAGTACAAATTCTTAGCATTTTGTCAATGTTGTCTACCATTAGCGATGTCATGGAGCTCGAGTTTGATGTTACTAGCTTCGACGTTACAGGAAAATTAGTTGATTGTATAAGTTGTATTTTGGATGCTTGTAGACTAACATGCAGATTCCAAAGCTCAATAAGTACGAAAATCAGTTCACACAGTTAAAATCGGAAAAGCAAAGAAAAAGCAATACACTAGTGGAACCAAAGCAAAGAAAAAGCAATATACTAGTGGAACCACAACATATCGAGGAAATGAGTTCCTGAAACTGCTAATTAATATTTGTGGAATAATAGCCACATAATTAGCATGAGCATAACATTGGATCAATGTCCGAACAAGCTCTAGTACTGGAGTACTGAACTAGGTACTTTAAGCAAATAAAAGACTGTCAAGTGGATATAGGGTGTCTAATTTATTGTTTGAATTGGGACCCTGTGAACACTTGTCCTGCTTCTATTCGCCTGGAGTATCAAGTCTTCAGTACCCTTGGAGTACTAAAATCTTTTCTGGATCGACTAATGTGTAAAAGCTTACGTGGGAGATGTCCAAATTTAGTCAAGACATATTTCCGTACTTTTGTAGCTATAGATGCATCCAAAAAGTTGTGCAAAATTGTTTCTTCACAATCAGAACACAAACATTTAGAGACAAGGTGAAAATCATCTAATGCTAGACGCTGCCAGAAGCTTATATATGGCGTCTCAGTCGCAAAAGCTTATGTGGGAGATGTCCAAATTTAGTCAAGAAATATTTCCATACTTTTGTAGCTATATATACATCCAAAAAGTTGTGCAAAATTGTTTCTTTACAATCAGAACAGAAACATTTAGAGACAAAGTGAAAATGATCTAATGCTAGAAGCCGCCAGAAGCTTATATGGCGTCTTACATGCATGCCGTATGGCATGTCACATCATACACTGTGATGTGGCATGTCATATACCATGCATCTGTCACGCTACATAAGTATTTGGCGGTATAATGCCGCTAGACGTCTGACATTATATCATTACTCAATATTTACCCTATTCTCCGCCTAACAATATCATCAATAGGATCCATTGTCTCCATAATCTCCAAGGGAAGAAAAAAATACAATTTTAGTAGGGAGTTGATTATCCCAAATGTAATTAAGTGGTCTCTGCAAGGAGTTGTGCTTCCAAAAGATTAAATACAAGAGGAGATTGAGAAGGTAACTGAAGAGTGAGCTGACCAAAAGGTTTGATTAAGCTTTAGCATCACTGGTATTTGAATTATTTCCTTAACAATATACCGAGGAAAAATCTGCCTTACCCTGTCAACATTCCAACCGCTTGCCACTTGATATAATCCATTAATTTATCAATATTCAAACAACCAGGACTATCACATTTAGTGGTAGGTATCACGAACAATGGTGCAAAATATGTGGCTATTCGTAGAGAAGCAAATAGGGTTGCTCATTCCATTGTTGGATTTGTGTTTTCCTCTAATCAATCTTTTTGGGGAAGTAGTTTTATGTTGTTCTTGCATATAAAGGCGTATGCTACTATCGTATACATGATCGACAATCATCCGGACAATCTCTCTCTCTCTCTCTCTCTCTCTCTCTCTCTCTCTCCTCCCCCCCTCCCACCCCAAATTTTCTAACTTACTAACAAAGAATACGATAAAATGTATAGTTTAAAATTTTACGTTCCTTTTCACTAATCCTTGCCACTATTACGAAATAAGAGAGTTAACTCTAGGATAAGGACACCAAAGTTAAAAATTGTTAACACTAATACAATTTAATTAAATTTGTTTACAAAGTTATTATTTATTTTTAGTTAGACTAAATACAATTGAAGTCAATCATCAAGGATAAAATTTAGTTACATTAACAAGATATAGATCGGAAGAGCGTCGTGTAGGCTACTTAATTAAACTAAGTTGGCAAGAATAAATTATTCGTGAAAGTTAAAAAATAAAAAAATTAATCATTGAGGACTAAATTGAATTAAATTGAGGAATGGATGAAAAGTTAAAAATTAATCTTTAGATTTTCAAGTTTTGTAACGCTCTTTCACCTTTAATTAATGGGTCCACCCATTGATCCTAGCAAGTAGCAACTCAACATTTCTTGAAGCCCGGTTTACAAGGGAGTCCAAGTATGTTAAAAGGGGAATTTTGATGTAATTAGTTACACATACAAGAAACAAATTATTAAAAATAAAAACTATATATTTCTTTTTGATACATATTATAGTTATATTAAATGGTAATAATAATTTAAAAGGAAACTATCAAAACTGATTCAAATGACATAAATATGGATTGTAATCCCTTGGAGTAGTTGACGTAAATTCAATATACTAAAATTCTTACCATATATCACATGAAACCCACACACACACCCACCCACACACACACACACACACACACACACACACACACATATATATATATATATATATATCCCATTAATCCAATTGAAAGATGCCTCATTCACACCAATTAAGATAATTTTCATCTCCTTCTACTCACTAGCTAATTGTACTTACAAAACCTCTCATCATTCTGGCATTAAATGCTTGTAATCATTACTTGTCAAATGAAACGCTATAAATAAATTGGGATATACAAGAGACATTAATTCCCCTCCCTCTCAACAAATCTTTGTCTCTTCTACACTTACTCCTCTCATTAATCCTCTCCATAATTTCTCCAAACTCTCCAATATCTTCCCATTTATTGATTGAACCACTTTGAATATAAGTTTCCTACGTAAACAAATTCGATTGTTGAGTCAATCCAAAATAATTACATATAGTTACACCCAGAATAATACATTTGAATAAACACTGACTTGATTAACGTATAGTTCATAGCAACTGACATTATATTTGACATAAAAATAGATTTAAGAATAAGGTGACTCAACAACGGAGTGCATTCCGACTAACGTTGCACTCATTCTAATGAAATGCATTCCAACTAAAATTAACTAGATCTCGCATGCCAAGTGACATTACACTAGAGTAGATGTAATGGATTTGAGAATATGCTCTACATGTAATAGATTTCAAACTAAACATCCATCATGTTTCAAGCCACACATCCCCTCTTCCCTCATCGTCACCACCGGAGAAGTGTTGACAACCACCTTGAAGATCCAAAAAAAGCATGTAGAATCACCTTGAATTTGTAGAATTATCCAAACAGCTCTTAGTTAACCGTGAGGTAATCGAACATACAAAATTTTTAGTTTCAATGAGGAATAATATAATGTTAGACCGTCAGACACTGATGTGGCGTGCCATTCTAACATGTCAAG